>JAJOOO010000463.1:0-49234 GCA_029582685.1 Solanum piurae | reverse complement strand
ATCAAACAAAAGAGGGATGAATCAATTTTAACTTTTAACTGATCAAAGTAGTTGCAAGAAAAGGAAGAGACTATAGGCTTAAATCATAATTATGAGTATTTATACATTTTTGTGCAATATCACTGTATCAATGTATGATATATAAATGTTTTTTTTTATAAAAAAGTAAAAATGGTAATTCAACTTTTTACTTTAAAATAATACAAATAATATTAATAAACATGTAAATAATGACTAATTAAAATTTTAAAAGTTTAGTACAATAATGTGTAGCTATATATAATAATTTGAATTAATTTGACATTTTTCTTGTGTGGTTTTTATGATATATGTTTCTTCGTCTTCTGATATTTCAACAACAAATCGTTTGAATATGAACATGAGCAACATGATCAGTTATGTTTGCAAATGCTTCTAGTCTTAAAATTTGTATCTTGTCTTAAGAAATTGTAGCATTCTCCTTTTATAAAGTCTCATACTCTAGTATATTATTGTCAATTTCATGGCTCAAACAAGTGTAAAAAAATAGAAATTCTTGTAATAGAGATAATTAATTAATAATTAGTGATATCAGAAAATTTTATTAATATTACATATATATAAATCATAGTTGTACATGCATGCATCATTTGTTTAATTCAAGATTATTATATTATATATATAAATCATAGTTGTACATACTACATGCATCATTTGTAGATTATAAATTATAATAAATGTGAAATTGATAAATTAATTTTAGTAAACCTTTTTAAATATAATCATAATGTATAAAATATAACAAAATCTATCACCATGTATCAATATCTTCAAAAAAAGGAAAAAAATTCAAAGAACTAATAATTATGTATGTATCTACAGTTATATATTTTATACTTTTCATAAACCTTAATCTTATATTATATTATATTTTTGTAAAATAATAATTGTTAAAAAATGAGTACCTGATGTTGTGATTGAGATCAAGTGAAGAATACACACTTGCAAATTTAAATCTGAAATGTAGAGAAACAAATGAGAATTAGTTAGCGAAGAAAATTCAAAAATTGATAAATAATAATTGTCAAAAAATGAGCACCTGATGTTGTGATTGAGAAGTGAAGAATACACAACTGCAAATTTAAATCTGAAATGTAGAGAAACAAATAAGAATTAGTTAGCGAAAAATAAAATAGTATATATATATATTTCGCTAAGAAAAAAATGGGAACAAAATTCTCTCCTTCAACATTAATCCACAAAATTCATGATTTTTTCTCTCATTTTTTTCCTATCAAAATGATCCGTTTATATTTGATTATATAGATGATTATGGTCTTTCATTTTGACTTTAATTCAATGTTAACTCTTCACATTTTTTATATTTATGTTAACTCTTCACATTCTTTATATTTAATAGTAATGATTGACAGTTTTAATAGATGAATGCAATCTTTTATTATGTTTTTAATGAAAAACTAACTTTTCAAATTCTTCAGACATTTTACTATTTCATTAAAAAAAGTAGTAGATTTCTAGCATCCCATAATATTATATGATTTTTTTTAAAAGTTTAATTTTTTTTTAGTGTAGGGGTAAAATGGTATTTCAACTTTACACTTTAGAGCTTTCGACTTTTAGTAATATATGATGATATGATATGATGTGTGTGTATATATATATATATGAATATGATTAAAAAATAAATTAAATTAAATATATGATTCTTAAGCTTGCAATTAAGTTAGGAGATGAAAAGGTTGTAAAAACATTTTGATTAATTAATATTAACTTATTAGATATTTTATAATATTTTAAATTAGGATAAGGGTAAAATGGTATACGTGTGTTGCACGTGTGTATCGTATATATAGTATATGATGTTGTAAAATAGATTTAATATTACTAAATTAAAGCTTTTTAGTAAATAATTATACTTAAACGAACATAGAACAAGTGTTTTTAAATGATTAATACATATTGCCATAGAGTTACTTGTATTTTGAGATCAAAATGACCAGATATCATTAAAACATTTCAAAATACAATCAAAGTTTAAATATGAGAGAAAATGACATTTCTTTAGTAGTATTATTTCTTACTTCACTAAATTTTGTAAACAAATCTAACCAACAATACTTGAAATTTAGTATGTGTATGACACTAATAAGGATTACCATAAGTATTTCAATATTTTATCTTTATATGTAATATATATTTTACAAAATATTATTACTCAATTAATATTTGAGTAAGCTATCATAGAGAGGTAATTTTACAAAAAAAAAGTGTACTTTGTTGTAATCATGAATGATGGTTAAATACAAGTTTGAGCGTATGCCAAATATTTAGCTTGACCAATTCTTTGTTTTAGATATATACAATTCACTAGAATAACTTAATGTTAATATATGAACAACATCACCTATGGTGAAAAATATTTCATTTCATTAAGTTTCTACCTTATATTTGTGGAATTGTAGTCTTCTCCTTTTTTGCCGCATACATATCATATAGCTATTGTCTAATGAAAATATCTAGTATCTTATAGAAGTTGTATCATGATATAAAATATTTAAATTTTTCAATAATAAATTTTTAATAGATGAATAAAATTTAAAGTATTATTTATAGAAAAAATATTTAAATTTTTCAATAATAAAATTTTAATAGATGAATAAAATTTAAAGTATTATTTATAGAATCATTAATTTGATTTAAGACCATTTTATGATCAATCACTGTTTTCTTATCTATTTTATATAGCTAGTAAGAAGTGTATCTTGTGACATAAAGAAAAATTATATGGAACAATACATAGCCAATGAAGAAGAAACACAAAAATATATGTTCATGCTATATTCACTCTAGTGTTCCATTTGATTTAAATCTCTTGCCACCAACACTTTACTTTCTCCGTTCATTTTTACATACATATCTATTAAAAATAATTATTATCATGACTATATTATCATATTATAAGTAAAAGTGAAAATTTATTTCTGAAATAGTGAATTTAACATCAAAATTAATAATTTAATGGACTACATTGATGCCCATTATTTTAGCAAAATTAGTAAGAAACTCTTTCATTTGAGGGTAAAAGAACAAAAAATAAAAAAAAAACAAAGAAGAAATATCTTACCCAAATAATAGGCCTTTTTTCATATATGTTTAATATTATTGTCTCTCCCACAACGTTTTGTCACCATTAACGCTTGAAAATCGTAAGAAAAAATACGAGTGTGAGAATTGATGAATGATTTGCTACAATTTGTTCACCAACTCTTTCTTATGAGGTACCTCAAATTTCGTTGAGTTTCAAACTTAATCAATTTTTGCAAATAAAGAAATTGTAGTTTAAAAGTGTGAGGAAACCCTCTATTTTTATCTACCAAATAGGAGTATGAATAGGTGTTAATTGTGCCGAAAAGTGACAACCTTTCGAAAAAGTCACTGCTTATCAGAAAAGTCACAACCCTTTGAAATAGGAACAACTAATCAAAAAAAACACAACCCTTCGAAAAAATCACAACCCTTCGAAAAGTCACAACTCATTGAAATTGTCATAACCTGTCAAAAAAGTCACAACCCTTTGGAAAAATCGCAACTCATTGAAGAAGTCACAATCCTTTAATTTGAAAAGGTATCTACTTTCAATATAATAATTAATTAAATTAATAAATAAAATAAATTAAGTATTTTTAATTTGGAGTATTATAGTAATTCAACATTCAAATTTGGGAGTTCATGCTTTTAAGATAGTAAATAAAAATTTTAATAGAGGGTATTATAGTAATTCAATATTCAAGTTTAGGAGTTCATGTTTTTAAGGTAGTATATATATATATCTCACAATTGAACTTTATAGACAATAAATACTCTTTAATTGCTAATACATATTCACAAGTGATATCGTAATTAATAGAGGTTGCACATGATATTTCAATCAAATAAATACCTCATTTGTTGTTAAAAACAGGACTTTTGAGCTACTTGAAATAAAAAACTAATGGACAAATAAAAAAATATAGTTTAAAGCATGCATATGAATTTTCTTGGTGTAGACTTAAATGTAAGGGTGTGCAAAAACTGAACCGACTAATAAATTGAATTGAAAAAAATATTATTGATTTATTGGGTTAACGATTTTTAATGGTTTCATACAAAAGAATTATTGGGGTGTCGGTTCGGTATTGGTTTGTAATATTGGATTCTTAGGTCAATCGATAACCCATTAAAACTATAGTACTTTACTACTTTTACCTATGCACAAATATTAAATATTAATCTCCATATCTTACTAGTTATGTCTTTTTCATTTAGCATTCAATTCATACTTCACTGTGACTTTGAGTCCATAACTTGACATTAAACAAACCGTCAAAACCTAAAGTAAAAACCCTATTCCTTTGAATTTCTCTTTGTGTTACATATGTATAGTTCTTTTCCTGTTTGTTATTATTGTTTCTATTTTATGAGCATTTGTAAAGTTACATTATTGTCTTGTCGCGTCAAATTTATTAGAGAAGTCATATATATTTTTGATAAACATTTTCTTATTGGTTAAATCGAAAATCGAACCGTTAAGGACCAAAATCGATAAACCGAAAATCGATAAAAATATCTTATTTGTTTGGTTATTGGTTTAGCATATTTAAAAACCGAAAACCGAATTGATAATACATAAAATCAAACCAAACTGATTGATGCAAACTGTTAAATGACATTTCATTCCTCCATTCTCATTTGGTGTTGCAGCATTTCAATCATCTTTGGACATTTGAATGGAAACACTTGAGCACATTTAATACTATGATTAAGTTATTTAAATGATAGCTTTTGCAATTCTTTGACTTAGCATAATATATTGTATATTCATTGATACGTATTCCAGAAATTGAAAAAACTATAACAAATTTTGTTTCTCATCTAAACAATTCATTATATAATATTTAATGGTAATAATATTTATTGCAATAAAAATTTACTTTTTAGTACATAAAATATTATAGAAATAGTTTTTGATTAAAGGGTAAAAAATTAATTCAACTTTGTACTCAAAGCTTCCCACTTTAAATATTATATATGATGATATAGTTTTATTTTACGAAATTATATACAACATGAGTAGACATTTTTATCCACAAAATGGTGCAGATGAATTTATCGATGTGGTTTAAGGGCACACAAGTTGAATTAATCTTGTAATGAGAGTTTATATGTATATATAAAAGAGTGCTGCTCAGTGCTTCTTAACGTGATCATTGTAATCAATCATACTTGCCACATGTTGCCACGTTACTCCTACAGTTGATCAATCATCAAGAAATTAGTGATATTAAAATGTTGCGCAAAAGTAAATGTAGTCAATTAGTTTATCCACCACATCTTGAGGTTTTTAGACAATATATTTGGTTAAAGTTGGAGAAGAAAAGAGTACTGCAAATTGAAGTTCAATAAGTAGAAGTTATATCGTGTTTAAACATGAGTTTTGCTTGGGAAAAAAAGTTAAGAATTTGTAAGAAATCATTTGCACTTGAAGTTCTCATCAAACAATTTTGTATTTTCACATTTCGTAAAACTTGTTTCAAAAGTATCAACAGAGAGAGAGGCGAGCAAGATTGGGAGGGAGGCAAGTGAGATAGTCATGCATGCCAGATACATGTGAATCACACATACTCGATACATGTATGTGGTGTGATTCTCATGTAAACCAGATACATAGGATAGTTGCAAGTGAGATGGGAGAGAAGTGAGGGAGGTGAACGAGATTTTCCTATGTGTTATAGATACATGTAAATCCACTTTGATACAATGTATCAAGAACAAATTACACCTAATATTGACCTCATATATCTTGAGATACATGTATCTGGACCTATCTGGATGGACCAAAATCTAGTATGACTCATAAAATCTAAGCAATTAGCTCCTAAACTAATGGGATTTCACCCCATCAAAATGTCCTTGAAAAATTAATGGACTCTTTCACCCAATCAAAAACCAGACTAATTATTTGGAATTAAAGCACAAAAATGTAAAAACGTTATCATCACAATAATTAGGTTGATGACTTTCTTCCCCTTCTTCGAATATGACATAGAACGTGAATATATTACTTTGCATTTGGTTCTTTAGTTGGAACTTAATGCACTGTGTATGAGTCATGAATGATCTGCCTTTTCATTTTTTGAGTTAATTGATAAGTACCTCGGAGTGTTTATATTATTTCTATATATATCACACGATAGATATTTTTCAAACTGTGAAACCTCTTACACATTTTTCAATAATTTGTGAAATGCGTTGTTAAAAAATCTGAGGAACTCTACATAGTTCCTATTAAGTGTCCAAGTCAACTTTGGCTATCTAGTTTTTGTAAAGGGATTATAAAGCATAAACAATCTAATTATTCATAAATCCTATCAATTATTCACGATCGTAGAACTACATAATTTTCAAATATATATTAATAACTATAGTAATTCAATCAATAATACATACTCGAATTTGCCATAATTTTCTTCGAGAATATTGCCTTGAATTGAGTGAAACACTTTTCTTAATTGTTCTTCAAAAGTGGTTTCTCTCGCTTGCCTTACACTTTCAGAATATCTTTCATGGACAATACTAAACTTTATGGCATATTTGACCCCTTTTAATATGGAGAGTCTGAGACGTTATTTTCGTGTTCCATCATCGTGAGTAGTGGATATTGGTAGTTATTCTAAAACCACTTGACAACTTCCTCATGTTTATGGGTAATTTAAAACTATTAGGTAACTTCCTCATCTTTATTGGTAGTTTAAAACTAATAGGTAACTTTCCCATACAAGTTTAGGATTAAACTTATTTTAATTATTAAATCAAAATATAATTATGTGGGTCATATAAATTTACATTCTCCCACTTGACACACGATTTTCAACTTAATGGTTTAATATGCATGTTGATCGTTATGTGCACAATTAATGTTAAATCCAACATCATTCTTCATCATTAAGTAAATCAAATAATTTGAGTCATGGCAGTTCACACCACTTAATTTGGCATTGTCCCTTCCATGCACTATAATATTAGTCTATTACCTAACATAACCTTTCAAATACATAATGGGTCCACAATAATTCTTAGAATACTTTAACTAAGTTAGAACATGTCATCAACACTCTCAACATTATGTATACAAGAGAAAACATGTAACAACAGAAACATACCTATATATATATATATATATATATACTAGTTTCACGGCACGTGCGCTGCACGTGTATATATATATATAGTATACAATGTTGTAAAATAGAAGTAATATTACTAATTTAAAGCTTTTTTAGTAAAAAATTATAAGTTAAAGAACATAGGACAAGTGCTTTTAAATGATTACTACAGATTGTCATAGAGTTATATGTATTATGAGATCAAAATGACCAGAGATTATTGAAACATTTCAAAATACATTCTAAGTTTAAATATGGGGAGAAAGTGACATTTCTTTAATTAGTAGTATTATTATTATCTTCACTTAATTTTGTAAACAAATATAACCAACAAAAATTTTAAAAAATATTAATACAAAAAATGTCACCAATGGTCTTTCCTCTTGAGGTTATGAACATAAATGATGGACACCATTTAAGTATAATTTTTCACTTAAATATTCATACTTGAAATTTATTATGTGTAGGACACTAAAAAGGATTACCATAATTATTTCAATATTTTTATCTTTATACATAATCTATCTTTTACCAATTAACATTTGAGTAAGACTATCATAGAGAGGTGATTCTACAAAAAAAAGGTACTTTATTTTTATAAGTAATGATGGTTAAATTGAGGTTTGAGTGTATGTCAAATATTTAGCTTGACCTTTCTTTGTTTTAGAAATACATATATTTTAGTAGCATAATTTAATTTTAATATATGAACAACATCACCATTGGTGAAAAATATTTCATTTCTTTAAGTTTCTACCTTATCTTTGTAGAATTGTAGTCTTCTCCTTTTTCATGCCGCATACATATCATATAGTTGTTGTCTAATGAAAGCATCTAGAATCTTATAGAAGTTGTATCATGATATAATATATTAAACTTCAATAATAAAAATTATTAGATGAATAAAATTTAAAGTATTTTTTATAGAATCTTTAATTTGATTTAAGATTATTTTATGATCAATCACTATTTTAATTTCTTATCTATTTTTATATAGCTAACAAGGACTGTATTTTGTGACATAAAATTTTCTCAAATTAAAATATATGGTACGATACATAGTTAATAAAGAAGGAAGACGAAAATATATTTTCATGCTATATTCACTATAGTGTTTCATTTGATTAAAATCTCGTCACCAACACTTCACATTCTTCATTCATTTTTACTTACATATCTATTAAAAATTATTATTATCATGTCTATATTATCATATTATAAGTAAAAGTGAAAATCTATTTTTAAAATAGTGGATTTAACATCAAACCTAATGATTCAATGGACAACGTTGATGCCCATTGTTTTAGAAAAATCAGAAAGAAACTGCTTTATTTGAGGGAAAAATAATAATAATAAAAAAGCCAAAGAAGAAATATCTTACCCAAATCATGTGACTTTTTTCATTATTATTTATTATTATTGTCTTTCCCACAAATTTTCGTCACTGTTAACTGATGGAAATCGTAAGAAAAAATACGAGTGTGAATTTATGAATGATTTGCTACAATTTGTTCACCAACTCTTTTTATGTGGTACCTTGAATTTCGTTGAATTTTGAACGTAATCAACTGTTGCAAATAACCCTGAGATTTTTTTAAGAAGAAGAACAGTAGAAAACTTTCAAAAATCGAAGTTTAAAAGTGAGAGGAAACCCTCCATTTATAACTAACAAAAAGTAGCATGAATAGGTGCTAATTGTTCCATATCAGAAAATTACAACCTTTCGAAAAAGTAATTGTTCATCGGAAAAATCACAACCTTTGCAAAAGTCACGACTCATCAGAAAAGGCACAATCCTTCGGAAAAGTCACAACTCTTTGAAAAAATTAGAACCCTTCGAAAAAGTCACAACTCATCGAAAATGTCAAAACCCGTCAAAAAAGTTGCAACCCTTTGGAAAAGTCACATTTGTTTGAGAAAATCACAACATTTTAATATGAAAGGGTATCTACTTTGAGTATAATACAAATAATTAAATTAATAAATAAAATAAATTGAGTATTTTTAATTGGGGGTATTATAGTAATTCAACATCCAGTTTAGGAGTTCATGCTTTTAAGGTAGTATAGATATGTATATCAAGCTCAAAGTATCAATTTGCATGAATATAATAAAATCCTTACATAAAGTCATTCATTGTCATCAATAATGCCCATCCTCTCAACATGTTCAACAAATGTTTTGGGCGGTAATCCTTTCGTCAAAGGATCGTCAATCATAAGCTTGATGCTAATATATTGAATTGTCACTTTATGATTCTGAACTTCTTCTTTAACCGAAAAGTATTTCAATTTCATATGTCTGGCACCCTTTGAATACTTCTCATTTTTAGAGAAGAAGAATTATCACAATAAAGTTTCAACAACTTGAAAATATTCTTGAGTAGTCCAAGTCCTGAAATAAAGTTTACCACCAAATTAGCCTGAATTGTGGCCTCAAAGCATACCACAAACTTAGATTCCATAGTGGATGCAACTATAACAAACTACTTCACAGTCTTCATTATATTCCTCCTCCAGCTAACAGAGACAAATATCAAAATGTGGATTTTTTTGTATCCACACAACCAGATTAATATGAATCTTAATATGCAACCACATCAAGATGATCAGATCTTCTATAAG
This sequence comes from Solanum piurae, assembly GCA_029582685.1. NCBI lineage: Eukaryota > Viridiplantae > Streptophyta > Magnoliopsida > Solanales > Solanaceae > Solanum > Solanum piurae. Next base: position 39,408 of record JAJOOO010000463.1, on the reverse strand, counting down.
TGAGCATATGATCTGTCATTCCTTATAAGTATCACAACAAATTTTTTGCATCCTTTCAGTTGTCTATTCCTGAATTAATTTGATAACGGCCCAATATTTCAATAACAAAACTTATGTCTGTCTCCTACATGTCTAGGCATATATTAGGCTCCCAACGATTGATGCATAAGGAATTTATTTCATGTGCTTACGTTCCAATTCATTCTTTGGACATTGATTGAGACTAAATTTATCTCCTTTCTAAGACTTGATGAACATTTTTCCATTCTAAATCTGTCAAACACTTTATTAATAAAAGCTTTCTAAGACAACCCCAATAATCCTTTTGATCAATCTCAAAATATTTCTATGTCAATCACATAGGATGCCTCTCCTGTATCTTTATTTCAAAGTTGTTAGAGAAATATTTCTTGGTATCGTGAAACAAACAAAGATCATTAGTAGCAAGCAAGATGACATCAACATACAAAACTAACATAATAAACTTACTCCCACTAATCTTCAAATATATATACCGATCAACAGTGTTTTCTTTAAATCCAAAGATGATAATAGTTTCATTAAACTTAATATACCATTGTCAAGAAGCCGTTTAAGTACATACAATGACTTCTTAAGTTTATACGCCATGTGTTCTTTTTCCTTTGATAGGTAACCCCTCAAGCAGATTCATAGAAACTTTCTCCTCTAAATTCCCATTTTGAAAGGTTATTTTTCACATCCATTTGATGTAGCTCTAAGTCATAATATGCTATAAAGTCATTATGTTTCCTTAGAGTCGATTCAATCTTTATGAGTGAAACATTTGGCAGCAAGTCCAGCCTGGTGACGCTCAATGTTGCCAGTTGAGTTGCGTTTGGTCTTAAAGACCCATTTACACCCAACTCTTTTGCAACCTTTAGGCAATTCAATAAGGTGCCAAACTTCATTATGTTCCATTGATTTTAACTTATCTTTCATAGATTCTATCCATTTATCAAAATTCTTATTTTCAATGACTTATGAAAATGAAACTGGATTTTTATCAATTTCTGACTCGTGTAGATATTCCAAATAATCATTAGAAACAGTAGATCTCTTTTATCTTTGAGATTTTCTCAATGCAACTTCTTATGGTTTATCTACTTTAGGTACATCAGTTATGTCTTCATTGTCATTAACAGGAGCTCTAATTGGTTGTTCTTGTTGATTATAAGGTTGTACGACAATTTCAGGAACAACAATTTTAGAAGAAGTGTCGGGTAGAAGAATTTGTACCCTGACTTCTTTAATTTCCATATTACGTGGTTATTCCCTCCCACTAACTTCGCCATTCTCAATGAATCTAGCATTTCCAGTTTCAACTCTTCTCATACTATGATTAGGACACTAAAATCTGTACCCCTTTGATTTTTCTAGATAACCAATGAAGAATCTACTGATTATTCTTGAATCTAGTTTCTTTTCTTGTGGGTTATAAACTCTAACTTCTGTCAGGCAACCCCAAACATGAAGGTACCTTAAACTAGGTTTTCTACCAGTTCACAGTTCAAAAGGTTTCTTTGAAACTGCATTACTAGGAACATTATTTAAGTCCTTAAAGCATACACCCACAATGAAAGATGAAAATTTGAATTATTCAACACACTCCTAACTATATCCATTAATGTGCCATCACGCCTTTCAGCCGCACCATTTTATTGTGGTGTGCCTGACATTGTGTATTGAGCACATATGCCACGCTTTTCTAAAAATTTAGTAAATGGACCAGGGTGTTGTCTAGTTTCATCGTATCTTCCATAATACTCACCACCTCTATATGAACTAAATATTTTCACCTTTTTGTCTATTTATCTTTCAATCTCATTAATAAATACCTATAAAGCATTTATTGCTTGAGATTTTTCATGCAACAAATAATCATAACCATAATGTAAAAAATTATCAGTAAATATGACTTAGTGAAATAAGTGATATCAAAAGGACCACATAAATCAGTATGCATAATTTCAAGAAGTTGTGTGTTTCTTTTGGCTCTTTTCTTTGTATGTTTTGTTTGTTTTCCTTTAATACAATTCTCAAAAATGTTAAGGTCTGTAAAATCCAAATCTAGAAGAATTTCATTCTTAACTAATCATTATAGTCTTTTTTTTTGGATATGTGACCTAAATGTTTATTCCACAAGTAAGCAGACTGTTCATTCACTATACATCATTTAATTCCAATATTTTGATGCAAAGTTAACAGTGTTTCATCAAACGGATTATAAAGATATAATTTGTATAAACTATCAGAAAGAGTTCAAGTACCAATGAGAAGATTATGCTTAAGCAAAATAAAACATCCATTACCGAAATTAAAAGAGTATCCGATCTTATCCAACATAGACAAAAAAAACTAAGTTTCTAGAAAGAGAAGATACATAACAAGTTTCAAGTAAATCTATGTGACACTCAGTATCGAGGATTAAACGATAAGTCCCAATAGCTTCAACTGGAGCCTTCGCTCTATTCCCCATATACCCAAATCTTTCGATATGCATTATGATCTATGTTGTAAAGAATTTGTGCATCGTATTAGAAATATGAACATTACAACTAGAGTCAATCCAGCAATTATTATAAGGAATTTCAGTTAAATTTGATTCAAGACATGTAATAGCCCAAGGCTTACCTTTATTTTGAATTATGCCTTACATTTCAGGCAATCTTTCTCAAAGTATCCGAATTTTCCATAGAAATGACACTTATCATCCTTATATTCCTTCTTATGTACTTGAGATGAAGACTCGGTAACATTGTGTTGCTTTTGCTTTCCCTTATCATGCTTCTTTCCTTTCTTTCAATCTCTTTGATGACTTACAAAGTTGATGGAATGGGTTCTTTGATTCTTCAACCTTATATCCTTCTGAACCAACAATTTGTGCAATTTATACACATTTCATTTATATTTTATTTTATTGTAGTTCATTTGGAAAGGACCATACTCAGATGCTAATGAGTTGATGATGACTTGCACTAGGAAATTTTTGTTCCACTTCCATTATCAAAGACTTAAGTCTTGTTGCTATGTTTGTCATTTCAATGACATGCTCATCCATGGTACGAGAACCATCAAACTTCATGGTGGTCAAAGTACCCATTAGTGTCCCAGCAAGGAACTTATTAGCAGTTTGAGAGGATTCTTTCACAAGTTTCAGAAATTCTTTTTCATTCTTAGTTTTGGGAAGAGTAGTCTTAATGTTGCCCGCAATATTCATTCGCATGACCATTAGGCCTAATCTGTTAGGTTGGTCCCAGTGCCTATAATGGGACCTTTCTTTAATACTGCTAGTTTTAGTATGTAACACCTCAGATTCGAGAAAGGGCAAAAATCTTAGTTTTTAGAAGTTTCTGGTGTCACTCCCCGAGAGCACCCCCTAGACGTGACCGGTGTACTTGACCCCGAAGGAGTCGCATACAAGCCTCATAGCATTCATAAACATAAAAGCATAGGAAAACAATGCGGAATTTAAAACTTTTCTTTACAATCAAAGTCTCTTATAAAAATGAAAGAGTATCTATGACACTATGTCTCAAACCATCTATTATACTTGGAAAAAACTCTTGGAATACAAGTTTAGGGACACGACCCTTACAACGAAAGTCTAAAACATAAGAGAAAGACAATAAAGGACATATGGTTGGGCCTTCGAATACAATGAGGCCTCACCAATCTTCTTCTTCTTGATCTCCTATGAACCTAGCCACGAGGATGGAATTCAATATCTCCAAAGCCTACACTTATAGAAAATGTAGAAGAATGGGGTTAGCATAAAAAGTACTAAGTATGGAAACCATGCAAGAAAATCCTTAAAACATGCATAAAAGGGACATTTTGTTTCAAACCATGCTTCATGACACTTTTGAACATCATCTTTGAAATAGTTAGAGAACGCAACCAATAAGGCAACTCACACACATTTCATTATAACATGAGAGATACCAATATAATACCAAGCATAGGCTCCAATATTAACATGATACAAATCCCATTACTCACAATATATGGCCTCCAATCACAAATAATAGAAAGTCAAATATCAAGATCATCTCATCATGAAGCAATCATAACATAGGCAACCTCTAAGAAACACTTGTGCAATGTATGGTAACTAACATGCATTTACAATGTACAACACAAGCCAAAATCACATTTATACCCATTTCATAGTGAAGCCATTACCTTAGTAATCCCTAAGGAACACTTGTGAAATGTGTGGTTGGCATCCCATAATACCAACACTACTAAGTACTCCTTTGAAGCTACCTTAGTCATGCACTTCATCTTTAGACCTCATTATAATAAATAGTTACAAATAAGGAAATAGTCATGTACATTACTTGAATTATAAGGGAAAGTCATGCATAACAACTATCCATTCAATGTTCATGCAAACATTCAAATTTCATTATAATGCAAAGGAACCATCCCATGACATCCTACTAAGTCTACTTGTGCAATGTGGAAGTGAAGTCCCATACCCCCACTCCTACTAATTAAAACTCACCAAGAAGTCATAGTATAGTTAGTGTCTTATAAGTTATCTTTATTATTTAGGGAAAAGTAGCCATAACCGACATAGACCATGTGAGCTACATGGAATCCGGTGTCTGTAACCCTACACCGAGAAAGTTGTCCTACTTGCCTAAGATAGAACTAAAATGTATAGCTATAAGGTGGATCCACTAGCTAAGGTCATATATTGTCACATGGTTATAGGATAGGGAGATTTCTTCTAGAAATCCGCCCTATTGCATTGGCGGAGGGGATTCCATCTCATGAGTTCCCTAGTGGATGACCCTCACTATTGCATTGGCGGGAGGACCTTTACCTCATTGTCCATATCCATTTGGTGCTAAGCATTATTTCTCAAATTATACTTCATTAGTCTTGAATTGTATTTACATATGTGAAGGAGTGCTCTACCCTCATTCAATACAATTCATAAAATAACTCACTGATTCATTAAAGGTGAGAATGTACTTTCAACTTTTAGAATCATAATTAGTATGTAAGAATAACTTTCACACCAAGATCATGTGTTCTCATGAGAATGGATTTTCAATCAACACAATAGGATCAACATGGTTATGTACATTTCATGCATAATAATGCATAATAATGTGTTAAGGTGCATATGAGAACTATACTTTCAATTAGCACCATTGAATACATCATAATCATGTTTATGCATGGAGTGTGTGTGTGTGTAATTTTCCTTGCAATGATACAAGAACATTATCATCATCCTAGACAATCCATACAATATCAAGTGTAAGGGTAAGGGAAGAATGGACTTTTCCAACAATACCACAATATACACAATAGTCATAGGACTTTCAACTTCTAAGTAAATCATGAGTTCACACACAATCTTGTCAACATGCACAAACCTTCATAATATGCCCTTCAAGGGCTTATGGATCAACTCATCCCAAATATATAGCAATAGAACATTAAATAAGGGAATACCATGATCCAACAACACATCAATACATTAATCACATCATGATTGGCATACTATACTTCAAGTATTCACAAACATGCATATAATATCATGATCAAGCCAATTCATGTTTAGAAGCATTGCCCTATACAGATTCAAGTCTAGGTGATCTAATCTAAGGAATTACATGAAGAAATTCATCATTCTTGGAGTATTACATTTAAACCCTCAACTATCCTCTTTCATGGCACAACCCTAGACTATATTAATTCACCTTATAAATCTTAGGTTAATCAAGTATACATGTAGAATCATACTTAGTCACATCTTAAGTTTGTAGGGAAGAGGAACCTTATCTCAACACCACAAAACACATGACAAGTAAGCACCTCCATATTTCAAGTAGATCAACAATTCATACATAGGATACATGATAAGTAAACATCTCCATCATAAGTGGATCAATAATTCATAATTAGAATACATATCACATAGAATTCCTTCATTCATGGCCCTCAAGGCTATCATCAATATTCAACCCTACTTCTTGAAATTAGATCATTATATAGGGTAAAATCATGATACAATAACCAATTCAAAGTAACATATTATATTATCAACCTCCATTCATCAATATAGCCATACAAGGGTTTACAATTGAGAAAGAAGGGGAAAACATGGGTCATAAGGGGATTTTGTTCATAAAACATCAATACACCATAAATCCACCCACAAAGCATCATATCTAAACATAAACAATCACAATTGAACAATTGAAGCGTTTTTAGAAGGTGACCCATGCTATTGATTGAAAACCTAGAAATTGGGGGAGTTTGAAAACTCAATTTGAAGGGCTTCTTGGTGAAAGCAAACCAAGAATGAAAACCTCCATACCTTAGGTGTAGATTCCCTCCAAATACATGTGTAAAATCCCTCTTCTTGAAGCCCTAGATTGATCTCTTCCTTTGTTCTTCAATGGAGTATAGAGAGAAGATTTTGGGAGGGAAAACAAGTTGGGTTTTGATTTGGGGTCTTGGGTTATGATTTATTAAAGTGTGTTTTAATGAATTAAAATAGTTTATATAGGTCCATTAAATCAGTATAAAACGACCCTAAACTAAATAAATTAAATTAGAAATTAATTGGGGAAAACTTACCTTAGCCGCACCTCTTTGACAGTAAACAATGGCCATTCACGAGACCCCCATCTACAGACCGTGGATGGGGTCACAGACTGTGATGTTGAGGCGTGGTTTGTAGATGTGGCTTGTCCTCCATGTCCTTGACCTACGGAGCAAGACCACGAGCCGTGGATCAATCCACTGGTTGTGGATTGCATCCGTGAACCAAGCTTTTTTGACAGCTTTATAGGCAGTGTTGGGGTCCTCCTCAAGGACCCCTTGGGGAGTTGTACTCGAACGTTTTAACCCTAATTATGTCATTCTAAGTACGGGAGTCATTTCTATGAATTTTAACCCTCATACAACACTCCAAAGCTCATGCCAAAGACTCTACAACTCACTAGTTCAATTTACTAGTTTCCAGGCGTTATAGTCAAATCTTGGTGTTTAAACTCTAAACTCCTCAACCTAAACTTGGGAAACCATTTTACATTATTTCATCAAGTTTCCAACTTCAGACTCACATGTGAGGCTCTAGTTTCACCTACTAGATTTAGTCAAGTTTTAGCTAGGTCTTACTAGAGTTCCGGGTTGTTACATCTGGTGCCATCCAACAGAGGCCAACTACGACTGTGGATTGAACCACGGACCGTAGGTCTGGTCAGTGGATTGCTACCCAAACAGGCTAAAACAACATGAACTACGACCTGGACCAACGGACCATCGTTGGGTCTGTGGTCGAGTGTCCATGGATCATGACCTCAAAAGTCTAGTTTTTGACACGGAACAATGGACGTGCATGACGGACTGTCGGTCAAACCACGGTCCGTCGGTACAAAGTGTCGTTAGGGGCGATAGTTATTTTCTTAGGTGCAGTTGGGTCTTTTCCTAATTAGTCTAGCCTTATACAATATCATTTTGCCAATGTCTAGGACCCCTATATAAGTAATTTTGACCCTAAAGTGAGGTGTGCTCGAATGGTGAAAACAAGTAATCATTTGAACACTGGAGAAAATGATTCCAAGTCGGATTAATAAATAGATGATTTAATATAAAATCTCAACATTTTTTAGGAAAATTCTTGAGCCCATCCGCCATCGATTTTAGCTAATTAGGAATAAAAGTATGAATGAAATTGATTAGAATAAACATAAATGACTTAGAAGTTGGCGAGCTCGATGGATTTTGTCTGTAACATCTCGCTAATTGAAAAGAACTAGAAAGATCAAGAATTAGAAAGAGTCATTTTTGGAAAGAATGAAAAATCTGGAAATTTGTTTAAGTTAAGTTAAGAATGCGTTTTGGGTCAACTTCAAACGACCATAACTCCTAGCTCAGGATGAGTTAGGTGTCTTTCCAGATACCGTAGGAAAGATCGTTGAATTATCTTTGTAACACCACCGAGTTTGCATAATTCCAATTTTGTTTGAGTGAGATATGCCCATCGGAAGTTGGGCTGTTTGGATAAGGAAAGTTCAATCCAGATTTATAAAGGGTAGTTTGGTCTTTTCCTTACCCAATCATTTTATTTCGTTTTTGGTAATTAAGTTAGGGTCTAATTAGAATTAGATCAGTTTACGCTTTTACCAAAATACGCTAGGGTTTTAGAGAGAAGAACTCAAGATAGAAGAGAAGAGGAAAATCAAGATTCGTCGTCTTCGTAAGGAATTGATTGCTGATTTCGTCAAGGATTTGATCCTACAAGGTATGTGAGAGTTTCATAACGTTGGGTTCGTTCACCCACATGCCAATAATGTTTAATTCAGCGTGAATTCATTCTGAAAAATATTATAATTTGAATGTTCTTGATGGGTGTTCTTGAATTGCTTTCGTTCTTGAATTTGGGTTGGGATTAAGGAGTTTCTTGATATTAAAGTGTTGATTCCTTGTCTTGTTTGAGTTAGATTTTTTTGTATATGTCTTGGGTATCTGATTCTAAAGTGTATTTGAGAAAAAGGATCGAGTTTAGTCGAATTTAGATCAGAAAATGAGTTGAAAAGTTCGTCAGGTTTGCCTGGAAAGGGGCAGGTGCGACGTGCCCCCGTAGTGCCAGGAAGGTTGGGGCGGCACACCAAGAACGCGCCCGAGTCGTCTGCTTCCACCTGTTTTTCATCGTTTAGCGCGTCTAAGTCCTTATAAAGTGTACTAACACTTCCTATTGATTCTAACTACTCTAAATGACTTCTAAACACTTAGAAATCATTCATAAACTTGAATCATAACCTTGAAGCCATAAATTCAAATTCAAGGAAAGTTAAGAGCCAAGTCTAAAAAGTTCATAGAGTCTTTTCAAGAAGTCTTTTGCAAATGTTTTAAACTTGTTTTAAGACTTGAGTTTGAGTTGAGTAAGAGTAACAAATGAAGTTCATTTCTTCAAAAAGAGTATATGGGAACTAAGTATTCCCAAGTGTTAAAATGTTTTCAGATTTAAACAAGAAAGAAAACACCGATTTCCAAGAGAGATTTTAGGTTAAGTTTTGAGTAATTATCTCAAATCAAAGAAAGAGTTTTGTTTTTTTACAAAAACATGAGCTAAGTATATTTTGGGAGTAGTATTGAGCACCGATATGGGGGCGCGAGTTCATAATAACTCAAGTCTCCATAAACCATGTAGCCATCATGGGTATAAAGGGTCATACTTTTTAGATGACACCTAAGTGCTTTTTAGCATAGACTAGTAGATCCACTTAGTTAAGGCGTTCTATATGACGGCAAAGTATATGACAGTTTTGGCAGCGCGAGCAAGACGTTGTATCATCACTTAGGCTCATAGTGGTGGTTGTCGATTAGAGAAACTCCCACAGTATTATATTACTTTATATGTAATTGAGTTGTTATTGTATTTCTTTAAATACACTGAGTTGTCATTTACTGTTTTAAAGGCTTAGTATAAACTGTACCTTTATTGTTGTTTTTCCTTTACATTGAGTTGAGTTATTCACGAGTTTAGTAAAGCCAGGGTAAGTATTCCTTTCAAGCTCAAGTTATGTTTAGTGTTCCCATACTCGTACATTCAATGTACTGATGCCATTTAGCCTGCATCGTCTTATGATGCAGACACAGGTAATCATGATCAGCATCCAGGGGTCCGTAAATTTAGTTGAGCAATCAGAGTCAGTTGGTGAGCCTCCTTGCTTGCCAAAGGATTCCTTTTACTTTGCTTTCTAGTATTTCAGTTGTTAGGATGATCGGGGGACTTGTCTCGACATCCCTCCTTTTTTTGGAGGCTTCATAGATAATTAGTAGTTCAGTTGTCTTTACATTGTTATTTCTTATGTTAAGACTTGAGTTGCCACTTTGGCCAAGTTGAATGATTGACCTTTAAACGTTCAAAGTTATTTTACTAAACAGTTGATTTGTGATTCATTGAATCCTTGTATTAATGCTTTATGTCTTCCGCTGAGTAAGTAAGCCAGGACAAGGGTTTGCTTGGGGCCAGCAATGGTTCTCGAGTGCCAGCCACGTCTGGGTGTAGGCTCGGGGCGTCACAAACTTGCTATCAGAGCACAGAGTTCAAGAGTCCTAGGGAGTCTATGAAGCCTTGTCTGTAGAGTCCTAGTTATCGATGTGAAGTGCGCCACATCTATAATTAGGAGGCTGCAACACTTAAGAAATTACCTCACTCTTTTCACACTCATTTCGTGTGTTAGAGTTTGATCTCTAAAAAGTTTCTTTCTAATTCATGCTTGCGCGTGTTTTTCAGTTAATCATACCTCCACGAAGAGCTGTCAAAGGTTGTTCTACTAGGTGTAATATTAAGGAGCAAGGATACGCAATGCACCTGAAGTGCAACCCCAAGGAGAAGTTACGAATGTTGAGTTCAGGGAAGCGATAAGAATGTTGAGTCAAGCTGTGACCAACCAAAGTGGGCAGAGAGAGAACCGATAGGAATGGAATGATACTTCGAGGATTCATGAGTTCTTGAGGATAAATCCTCCAAGTTTCACTGGTTCAAGCACTACTGAGGATCCAGAGAACTTTATTAAGGAGCTGCAAAAGGTGTTTGAGGTCATGCTCGTTTCTGATACTGAGAGAGTTGAACTAGCTACATATCAACTAAATAATGTTTCTAGGACTTGGTTTGACCAGTGAAAGAAGGGTATAGCTGAAGGAGCACCACCTGCGAGTTGGGCTTGTTTTAAGGAGGCCTTCTTAGGGCGTTTCTTTCCCCAGGAACTGAAAGAGGCTAAGGTACAAGAGTTCCTCATACTTAAGCAGGATTCTTTGAGCGTTCATGAGTATGGGTAGAAGTTTACCCAACTATACCTTTATGCTCCAGAGATGGTTGCGGACATAAGGAGTAGAATGAGTTTGTTTGTTATTGGGCTATCTCGTCTGTCGAGTAAGGAAGGTAAGGTTGCAATGCTAATAGGTGACATGGATATATTAAGGTTGATGGTCTATGTGCAGCAGGTTGAGGAAGAGAAGCTGAGGGATAGTAATTCAGAAATAAGAAAGCTAAGACGTCAGGGAATGAGTCCGGGAAGCAAAGAAATAATGCGAACCGGTCTTCTTTTCAACTAAAGAAAAAGGGACCTGCTCCATCATCTGCTAGTGCACCTGCACCCAAAAACAAAGGTGAGTACAAGATTCAGATTTCGCAGCACTTCAGAGCTAGACCTACCCAATCTCAGGGTAGTGTGGCACAAGAAGGTAAGCGGGCTCATGCATGTGCTAAGTATGGTAGAACCCACCCAGGTAAGTGTCGCGATGGCTCCACAAGTTGTTTAAAGTGTGGACAAGAGGGTCACTTCATGAAAGAGTGCCCTAAGAACGTGCAAGGAAATGGGAATTAGGGAAATTGAGCCCAATCTTCATTAGTTGCTCCACCGGACAGGGCTGCACCTAAAGGAGCTACTTTCGGTACTAGCGGAGGAGAAAACTGCCTTTATGCGATCATGATATACCAAGAATTTATGGTATTTTTAATACATTTCACTTATGAGTTGTGTGTGTCTAGAGCCATTTTGTATTAATATTAATGTGGTTTTACCTTGTTTGCAGGAAATAAGTTCGGACATGGGAGTTAGTGAGACAGCTGAAGAAATGTTGCAGAAAAGGCCACCTACGGACATGACTTACGGACCGTAGGTCCAGTCACGGTCCGTAGGTTAAGGACATAGATCGATGGGCAAGGCTGGAAGGAAAAATTAGAGAATTCTTGACCAAGTGTGGAACTACGACTATGATTGACGGACCATAGGTCGACTTACAGGCCGTCCTGTAGGTCCGTCATGTGATTCAGAAGAGGTGTTACAGTACCTAATTTTAAGAAGCTAAGTATGAGACTACAGAGGGGTATCAATGGACCGTGGATCGAGTAACGATCCGTGTTGTTGAGCCGTCATTCGTGACTGAGAAGTGAAGTTCCGAGCTTCTAAAAATTTGCCCAAGTACCAACCACGAAAGGGACCTACGGACCATAGGTAAGACCACGTTTTGTAGGTCAGTCTCGTCAATGACAACCGCATCTAGAAACTTTATTTCCTTATTTTGTTTCCTTTTTAATTAGGACATGTTTTTCAATAAATAGGGTATGTAAACCTCATTTTTGGGGGTTAGACCTTATTACTTTTGTTCTAGTCTTTGGCTTTGGAGATTAATTTGCAACTTTAGCAATTCTTGATTTCCTAAGTTCATTTTGAAGATTTTGACTTTGAAATTCAAGTTGAGATTCTGGGTTTATTCTTCCCATTACGTAAGTTCATGATTTCTTCATCTAAAAATATGAATTGTGTTCTTGCTACTATGAGTAACTAAATCCACAACTAGGGTTGTGGGAACCATGAGCGATTAACAACGTATGAATAGTAACTAAGTAATTCTTGAATAGTGTTATTGCATGCATTGATAATTCTTTCGTTTAGAAGTTTTTTTAACGGTGGTCAACATTAGAACTCGCCTTGTTGCTACTTGCCGGACCAAGGATGTAGTTAATAAGAAAAGAATTATGAACATAGATTTAGTGTGATACTATCTAATAGACTAATGTCCATTGTTGTGAGCGTGAAAACTAAGCCATACATTGATGTGATATCTAATATGAGGTAAATGTAAGGGTTAGTAACATATACACACGTAGCCGGACCAAGGTACGGGGTGAAATTCCTTATTTGTCGGACCAAGGATTTAGAGATACATAACTTACCACTTTGCATGTAATACACTAGGAAAGGATTGCTATTACTAGGACTACTGCGTTATGAGCTTATGGGGAACACGTACACCCTAGTTTATCTCTCATCTTAATAACAACTAAAGTTTGAATCTTGTTCACTAATCATTCACATAATTTCTTGAATTTGTTTCACGAATCCCCCCCTTTAATTACTTGTTTCGGAAATACGTTGACTAAACGAATATAATCGTGGGTTAAAATTAAGTCTAAACCATATTCCTCGTGGGATCGACCCCAACTTACAAGTTGGGTTCTTTACTTGATAACGATCGCTTATGCTTCTTTAGGGAGGTGTAATTTGAGCATATCAGATCACTAGTCGTCAAGAGCAAGAGAATTCTCCAGATGTTGTCACTGGTATGATCAAAGTTTTTACTCTTGATGTTTATGCTTTGCTAGATCGGGGAGCAAGTTTATCTTTTGTGACTCCTTATGTTGCAAATAATTTTGATGTTATTCCTGAGAAACATTGCGAACCCTTTTGTGTTTCTACATCTGTTGGGGATTCTATTCTAGCTGAGCGAGTATATCGTGATTATGTTATCTCCATCAATCACAAGAACACCATGGCTGATTTAGTTGAGTTAGACATGATAGATTTTGATGTCATTGTAGGTATGGATTTCTTTCATGCATGTTATGCCTCCATTGATTGTAGAACTCGAGTTGTCAAATTCCAGATTACTAATGAGCCAGTCGTAGAGTGGAGTAGTAGTTCAGCAGTGCCTAAGGGTCGTTTCATTTCGTACCTTAAGGCGAGAAAGTTAGTTTCCAAGGGTTGTGTCTATCACTTTGTCCGAGTTAATGACTCTAGTGTTGAGATACCTCCTATTGAGTTAGTTCCAGTTGTGAGTGAGTTTCCAGAAGTTTTTCTTGATGATCTACCCGAAGTTCCTCCTGAGAGAGAAATAGACTTCGACATAGACATTCTTCTCGATACTCATCCTATCTCTATTTCACCATATAGAATGGCACGAACAAAGTTTAAAGAGCTAAAAGAACAGTTGAAAGATCTCCTTGATAAGGGTTTTATTCGACCAAGTGTCTCACCTTGGGGCGCTCCAGTCTTATTTGTGAGGAAGAAGGATGGTTCCCTTAGGATGTGTATAGATTACCGTCAGTTGAACAAGGTTACCATCAAGAATAAGTATCCTCTTCCGAGAATCGATGATCTCTTCGATCAACTTCAGGGCGCTTCCTGTTTCTCTAAGATAGACCTCAGATCTAGCTACCATTAGTTGAAAGTAAGGGAGTGTGATATTCCCAAGATAGCATTCATGACCCATTATGGTCATTATGAGATTCTGGTCATGTCGTTCGGTTTAACCAATGCACCTGCAACGTTCATTGATCTTATGAATAGAGTATTCCAACCTTATTTAGATATGTTTGTTATCGTATTCATTGATGACATACTAATCTATTCGAGGAATGAGAAAGATCATGCAAGCCATCTCAGAATAGTTCTCCAAACTCTAAAAGATAAGGAGTTGTATGCTAAGTTCTCTAAATGTGAGTTTTGGCTTGAATCTATGGCATTCTTGGGCCACATAGTTTTCGGTGATGGAATTAGAGTTGATACCCAGAAAATAGAGGCAATGCAGAATTGGCCTAGACCAACATCTCCAACTGATATTATGAGTTTCTTGGGGTTGGCTGGATATTATAAAAGGTTCAAAGAGGGATTATCATCTATTTAATCCCCTTTGACTAAGTTGACTCAGAAAACAGTGAAGTTTCAATGGTCTGAAGCTTGTGAGAAAAGCTTTCAGGAATTGAAAAAGAGGTTGACTACTGCCCCAGTGTTGACCTTACCAGAAGGTACGCAGGGCTTTATGGTCTATTGTGATGCGTCTAGAGTTGGTTTGGGTTGTGTGTTAATGCTGAATGACAAAGTTATAGCTTATGCCTCCAGACAACTTAAGGTTCACGAGAGAAACTACCCAACTCATGACTTAGAGTTGGCTGTCGTGGTTTTTGCTTTAAAAATATGGCACCATTATCTTTATGATGTTCATGTGGATGTGTTCACCGATCACAAGAGTCTTCAGTACATGTTTAGTCAGAAAAAGCTTAATCTCAGATAAAATAGGTGGTTAGAACTACTTAAGGATTATGACATGAGTATTCTTTATCATCCAGGTAAGGCTAATGTCATTGCTGATTCCTTGATCAGGTTGTCTATGGGTAGTACCACCCATTTTGAGGAAGATCAGAAAGAGCTAGCGAGAGATGTGCATAGACTTGCACACTTAGGAGTCCGACTAATGGATTCCACAGAAGAAGGAGTAGTGGTGATGAATGGGGCTGAATTATCATTAGTGTCAGAAGTAAAAGAGAAGCAAGACCAAGATCCTAGTTTGCTTGAATTGATGGCAAATGTTGATAAGCAAAAAGTAATGGCTTTTGAACAAAGGGGAGATGGTGTTTTGAGGTATCAAGGTAGATTGTGTGTACCAAGGGTGGATGAACTTCAAGGAAGGATTATGGAGGAAGCTCATAGCTCCAGATATTCTATCTATCCGGGTTCCACAAAGATGTATCGTGATTTGAGAGAAGTATATTGGTGGAGTAGTATAAAGAAGGGCATTGCAAAATTTGTGGCTAAGTGTCTGAATTGCCAACAAGTTAAAGTAGATCACCAAAGGCCCGGTGGTATAACTCAGAATATAAAACTTCCGGAATGGAAGTGGGAGATGATTAATATGGATTTCATCACAGGTTTACGAAGGTCTCGTAGGCAGCATGATTCTATTTGGGTGATTGTTGATAGAATGACAAAATCAGCCTACTTTTTGCCAGTAAAGACTACCCATTCGGCAGAAGATTATGTTAAGTTATATATTCAAGAGGTAGTTAGACTCCATGGGGTGCCAGTTTTGATTATTTCAGATAGGGGTGCACAATTTACTGCACAGTTCTGGAAATCTTTTCAGAAAGGCTTGGGTTCAAAGGTGAACTTAAGTATTGCCTTCCATCCTCAGACAGATGGTCAAGCAGAGCACACTATTCAGACCTTAGAAGATATGCTGAGGGCCTGTGTGATTGATTTCAAGGGAAATTGAGATGATCACCTACCTCTCATTGAGTTTGCTTACAATAATAGTTACCACTCTAACATCCAAATGGATCCTTATGAAGCTCTTTATGGGAGAAGATGCAGATCTCCAATTGGATGGTTTGAAGTTGGTGAAGCTGGGTTGATAGGACCACATTTAGTGCATCAAGCTATGGAGAAAGTCAAAGTCATTCAAGAGAGGTTGAAAATAGTGCAGAGTCGTCAGAAATCCTACTCTGATGTTAGGAGAAGGGAGTTAGAGTTTGAAGTAGATGATTGGGTATACTTGAAAGCTTCACCCATGAAGGGTGTTATGAGATTTTGTAAGAAGGGGAAACTTAGTCCTCGGTATATTGGCCCTTACAGAATAACCAAAAGGGTTGGTAATGTAGCTTATAAGTTAGAGCTACCCCAAGAGTTAGTAGTAGTTCATCCGGTATTTCACATCTCCATGTTGAAGAAGTGCATGGGAGATCCTTCACTTATCATACCAACTGAAGATATTGGTATCAAGGATAACTTGTCTTATGAGGAGATCTCTGTTCAGATTTTAGACTACCAAGTTCGCAAGCTGAGGACCAAGGAAGTAACATCAACCAAAGTTCTTTGGAGAAATCAATTTGTTGAGGAAGCTACTTGGGAAGCTGAGGAGAATATGAAGAAGAGATATCCACATCTCTTTGAGCCCAGAGAAATTCCAGACCAAGGTACTAATTCTCTTCTTAGTACTCTTTAATTTATATACTTGATGTGTTAGATTTTCTTGTTGGGTGTTTGACCTGAATGTTAGATGTTACACCCTAAGCTTACTAAAAGTAATCTCATTCGAGGACGAATGTTCCCAAGGGGGAGATATTATAACTTCTCACTAATTGAAAAGAACTAGAAAGAGCTCGAATTAGAAAGAGTCATTTTTGAAAAGAATGAAATATCTGGAAATTTGTTTAAGTTAAGAATGAGTTTTAGGTCAACTTCAAACGACCATAACTCCTAGATCAAGATGAGTTAGGTGTTTTTCCAGATACCGTAGGAAATATCCTTAAATTATCTTTCTAACGCCGCCGAGTTTGTGCAATTCCGAGTTCGTATGAGTGAGATATGCCCATCGGAAGTTGGACTGTTTGGATAAGGAAAGTCCAATCCGGATTTATAAAGGGTAGTTTGGTCTTTTCCTTACCCAATTGTTTTATTTCTTTTTTGGTAATTAAGTTAGGGTCTAATCAGAATTATATCAGTTTACGCTTTTTCCAAAACACACTAGGGTTTAAGAGAGAAGAATTCAAGAGAGAAAAGAAGAGGAAAATCAAGATTCGTCGTCTTCGTAAGGAATTGATTGCGGATTTCGTCAAGGATTTGATCCTACGAGGTATGTGAGACTTTCATAACGTTGGGTTCATTCACCCACGTGCCAAGCATGTTTAATTTAGTGTGAATTCGTTCTAAAAAGATTGGAAGTTGAATGTTCTTGATGGGTGTTCTTGAATTTGGGTTGAGATTAAGGAGTTTCTTGATATTAAAGTGTTGATTCCTTGAGTTGTTTGAGTTAGATTTTTGTGTATATGTCTTGGGTATCTGATTCTAAAGTGAATTTGAGAAAAGGATCGAGTTTAGTCGAATTTAGATCAGAAAACGAGTTGAAAAGTTCGTCCGGTTTGCCTGGGGAGGGGCTGGCGTGACGCGCCCACGTAGCGCCAGGAAGGTTGTGGAGGCGCGCCAGCAGTGCGCCAGAAAGGAGCCCCAGTCCCTTGGGGGCTGGCGCGGCGCACCAGGAATGCGCCCGAGTCGTCTGCTTCCACTTGTTTTTCATCGCTTAGCCCGTCTAAGTCCTTCTAAAGTGTACTAAAACTTCTAATTGATTCTAACTACTCTAATCTAAACACTTAGAAATCATTCATAAACTTGAATCATAACCTTGAATCCATAAATTCAAATTCCAAGAAAGTTAAGAGCCAAGTCTAGAAATTTCATAGAGTCTTTTCAAGAAGTATTTTGCAAATGTTTTAAACTTGTTTTAAGACTTGAGTTTGAGTTGAGTAAGAGTAACAAATGAAGTTCATTTCTTCAAAAAGAGTATATGGGAACTAAGGATTCCCAAGAGTTAAATGTTAACAAGAAAGGAAACACCGATTTCCAAGAGAGCTGTTAAGCTAAGTTTTGAGTAATTATCTCAAATCAAAGAAAGAGTTTTATTTTTTTACAAACACATGAGCTAAGTATATTTTGGGAGTAGTATTGAAAACCGATATGGGGACGCGAGTTCATAATAACTCAAGTCTCCATAAACCATGTTGCCATCATGGGTAGAAAGGGTCATACTTTTTAGATGACACCTAAGTGTTTTTTAACATAGACTAGTGGATCCACTTAGTTAAGGCGTTCTATATGACGACAAAGTATAGGACAGTTCTAGCAGCGTGGGTAAGATGTTGTATCATCACTTAGGCTCATAATGGTGGTTGTCGGTTAGAGAAACTCACACAAAATTATATTACTTTATATGTAATTGAGTTGTTATTGTATTTCTTTAAATACATTGAGTTGTCATTTACTGTTTTAAATGCTTTATGTAAACTGCACCTTTATTGTTGTTTTTACTTTGCATTGAGTTGAGTTATTCATGAGTTGAGTAATGCCAAGGTAAGTGTTTCTTCCAGATACCATTCAAGCTTATGTTATGTTTAGTGTTCCCCTCGCATACTCATACATTCAATGTACTGATGCCATTTGGCCTGCATCGTTTTATGATGCAGACACAGGTAATCAGGATCAGTATCCAAGGCCCCGTTGATCCAGTTGACCACTCAGAGTCAGTTGGTGGGCCTTCTTGCTTTTTGGAGGACTCCTTTTAATTTGCTTTCTAGTATTTCAGTTGTTAGGATGATCAGGGGACTTGTCCAGACATCTCTCCTTGTTTTAGAGGCTTCATACACAGTTAGTAGTTCAGTTGTCTTTACATTGTTATTTCTTAAGTTAAGACTTGAGTTGCCACTTTGGCTAAGTTGAATATTTGACCTTTAAACGTTTTAAGTTATTTTATTAAACATTTGAGTTGCGATGCATTGAATCCTTGTATTAATGATTTAAGTCTTCTGCTGAGTAAGTAAGCCAGGCCAAGGGTTCGCTTGGGGCCAACAATGGTTCTCGAGTGCCATCCACGTCCATTGTGTAGGCTCGGGGCATGACATTGTCGTTTAAATTTGGTGAGTCACCCATCATCACCCATCTTGCATTTTTGGCCTTCAATTAAGCTTAAATGTTTGACACTTTCAGTGAACAACTATCAGATCACCGACTGAGTTCGGTGACGCCATTTAGATCATCTTCTCGTTGACTCTACCTTGAGCATTTTAGTCGAATACCCTATCATTTTCGGTGGGGTTTGACACACTCAGCGAGTCTCCAAGTGCCGTTTGTGAGCATCAACTTCACATTTTTGCTCTTTTCCCATGTTTTTTGCCACTTTTTGTGTGATTTCGTCCTTGCCTTGTCATTGAGCCTTCATAGCTATAAAACAATAATAAACAATTAGATATAGACATAAAAGGCATTGGTGACGCTACTTGTTGAACTAAAAAGACCTCAAATAATTCAAAATCTCATACTCATCACACCCGCCGGTCTTATGTGAGGGGTTGTTGGGTTATCGTTGTTGTTTGTACCTTCCACACTTATGAGGGTACATTTAGGCTATTGTTTGACTATAACTATGTATTATTGCATTGAATTGTTTGTTACTTTCTGAAGTGATTGATTTTCCCCCTTTCTTTGGTACTTTGATTTGGTTGTGGTTATATTGTGTAGCGGTGTTATCGTGGGTTTTTCCTTGGTTAGTTAACTTACGTGGTAGGATGATATCATGATCAGGTTTGTTGAGTTGCGCCTCCAAGTATGTTCCTTTTACTCGGTCTCACACTTAGCACATCCTATTCCCTCATTCTCATTACCCATATTTTCATGCTACATATTCTCGTTAGACACTTCTGTAGTAAGAAGGGCCTAAACTGCCCCTCAAGTATTTGAATTAGGACAAAACTATCCTCTATCCACATTTCAACTTTAAAATACCCTTGGCGTCCATCTTTAGGCTAAAAAATGCCCTCGATGTTAATCATTTGACTCATATTTGCCCTTATTTTAAATAGTTTCCTTATAGTAAAATTATTAAATATTTATTTATTAGGTTGTCCAATGTGATTGATCCAAATTTAGACCCTTCTCAAATAAATAATAAAAATCATATTTAAAAAAAATATTTTTTAATAAAACCACATATGATTCATATTTTAACGCAATACACTTGAAAATAATATTGAAAAAATAATTAATTTCGTAATATCTTCCTATTGGTCTATTTTAAATCAACCTCCAGTTTATTATAACCCAACTCATAAATGGAGATCCAACTAAAATCGATACTCACCCCGACTGATTATCCATCTAAATTTTATTTATTATTTCTGTTAATATAAAATGTTCTATCAATTATCCAAATGCCTTGTTCATTTTCTTCTTTTTATTCCTTTCTTTAATCTCTTATTCTTAATAATGATATTCGGGACTCAAACTTGAAATGAACTCACATGTTCATATTCTTTTAATTTGTATTATTGACATGGTGGGATGGGGGTGGGGATAGGAGAAATTATTATTTTTATTCTTTTAATTTGAATTTTGGTACACACAAAATAAAAATGTGGTATTCGTACATATTTGCCTAATTAAGTCATCTTTTATTGAACTAATTATTTCTATATGAATGTCATAGTTGTTTTCCTGTTTTTTTTCTGTCTTGTTTGTCATAAATTGAAAAATAAAATTAAAATGGTGGACAAGATCCTAATAGATTTTTTTTTGGAAGAGATAGGAAGTGAAGGGGTGGGGGGGGGGGGAGTGTAGAGAGTACATGCCTAACTTTTTTTATTTTTAATTTACTATGAAATTCAAAATCAAATCAACCATGTGAGCTCATATATTAAGTAATTTCAAATTATTTTAATGGAAAATGGCCTAAAATGTCCTTAAACTATGGGATTTGGTACAATATTGTCATCCATCCATCTTATGAGTATAATCCGTTAGACATAAAGGTATTTTTGAGCCAAAAGATCGTCAGGGGTATTTGGGAGCCCAAAGGTGAATGGAGGATAGTTTTGTACCAATTCAAATAGTTGAGGAGAATTTTAGGCGCTTTTCTGTTTCCTTATTTACCTAATATTTTTCCTTGTTTTTCTTTGGAGCTTCAGTTGGCCTATACCTACGAAGTACGGCTTGTTGGTACTCATACTACACTTTCGCACCCTGTAGATCATACAACAATTTCTTTCGTTGATTTGGATCTCGTGCACAAGAACTTTTGGCATGCGGAGACTGGGGTCGGCTCCTAATGTCCAGAGTTACAGATATCCCTCTACGTTGGTTAGGACTACTCTTTATTTTGCTTTCGGAGATAGTTTTGTACTTACTGTATTTGAAAAGCCTTGTACTTGTAGGCTAACTTACTGGTGGGAGGTGGTAGGTATCATCATAACCTAATAAATCGGATCGCGAGAAGTATTTTGACTTCCTCAATTATCAAAATTCTTCTTGTTACATTATCTTCAATTTCTTCTCCACAGATTGTGAGCACTCAACTTACAATATTTATCTCATGATAAATTATGAGAATTTACTAGATATGTTTTCTTAAAACTACTCTAACTAGCAGTTTCTCACCCCCTCATTATCACCTCATTGAAGCTTCGATATCTCTGAACACATTTTTATTGCTCTTCATATACCTTGGAGTACACATTGTTATACAATAACCTAAATATGCATTATTCTAAAGAAACACATAATGACTACGTACAATCAGTCAATGGAGATTTAATCAACTAAAATAAACATGTAGTTGAACAAGTAGAAAAAATTCAACATTTCAATTTAGTTACTCATTAAAGTATGTGAAAACACAACACCAAAATTATAACTAACAATGGAAAATTTTCTGAGTAATTTTCCATCAACACCCATAAGTCAACCTTTTTCATCAAATATTTTCTTCGCTGGGTCTTTTATCAGGTCGGGGAAAAGAGGAAAAACTTGTGCACCAATTTAGCTTTCTCTTTGAATTGGAGTCAAGAATTCTTTGTAAATTATAACTCTCATTGATTTTGGACAGCCGTGTATATTCAATTCCTTGATTTCATCGTGTTTAAGATCATATGACATCAAATATCCACTTTTGCTTTCAAAAGGCAATACATAATCTTTCCACATTACTAATGAGTTTTCAGTAGGAAGACCAATTATTGTGTGCTTCCTAAACCAAGACTCACAAATATTGTAATCCTTCATAATCCAAATTTCCATAAAATCTTTTGTTGGATCTGCTAGACAAGGGTAACATAACAAACTTAGAGACTCACTCAAAAGTAGGAGGCTATGAAGTGTGCCCTCTGAAAATTTGCTTGTTTCAGCAGGCATTTGTATATTTCGGAAAATTTCGGTTGTCATGTCAAAGCAAAGGATTATCTTTTCTCCTTCAAATGATGCAATCCAATGGTAAGAACCCTTATAAGACATTGAAGAATTCAACCAAAATAATTTGGGCAATTGTTGATCCACATGATCTAATTTTCTCCAAATATCATCAGGCAACTGGTGTATCCTAGCGACATGAAACGACAAAAGATTATAGGGAAGTGCTAAATAGCCAGAAAATTTGGCCAGAAAATTAAAAAAACTATAATATTTTTTTATTTTAAAATAAACTGATCTTTTTTTCATTTTTTAGTTAAAACGTATTAAAATTAAAAAGGTAAAAATCTTTAAAAAGGTAAAATAACATAGAAAAAATATCATTCTGGCCAAAAAGATTTTTCCAAGATTATAAATGTGGTTGATTTATAGTAGGTTGATCCTCATATTTCTGTATATGTTTAAAGTGTCTTTAATTTGTTTGTATATAAAATTATTTTTTCTTTACCACATGTTTTGGGATTTTACTTGGTATCCGCAGGAGAGCAAAACAAAAACATCAAAGATTAATTTGTTTTCCTTTTTTAACACTATTTCTTTGTTGTTTTCTTCTAACACTGTTTTTGTTTTCCTTTTTATTGTAGAATTATGCCTCTTTTTATATTAATTTGTGATGCAATTTGAAGTGTTCTTGGAATTCAAGGTATATAGATTGATCCGAGGATTTTTTACAACGTTAGTATCAGTCAAAATATTCACTGGTATTTTTTTTCCCTTCCTCTATTTCATTAATCTTTATTTGTTCCTTTCCCTTTTTTGCTTTGTTTTTCCTTAGCTTGTTTTTCATTTTTGGAAAGGTGAAATTTCAACACTAATTATGATGAAAGTATATGATTTACAGGTAACAGTAAAAACCTTTGAGAATCACACATGATATTTTTCTTATGATTATTTTTTTGTTCTAGCTATAATTGTTTTTATGCAATATATTTGTTCTCTTATTTTTACATTGTATAACTTATTATTTCTCTTATAAGAATCTTTCGAGAATATTTAGTGTTGTGCCCATCCATATAACTTAATTTAGTTCATAGCCACCCCATTTCTTTTTGATTTATTTTGTAGGATTACTTTAAGAAAAAGTCAAAAAGTGGGGTTGGTTGTGGGGTCAGGGACCTTTTTAACACTTTAAAAACTAGGGGGATAAAATACAAGTTTTAAAAAAATATTTTCTTCCCAACACTTCAAATATTAAATAAATTAAATCCCTTCAAAAATAAAGTACAATCCCAATATAAAAAAATTAATATATTGGGTTATCAGAAAACCCTTTTTCCGATGAAACCTCAGAACTTTGTTCTCCAATGTGGCTTTTGATCTTCCATATACCAGCTTTATCGATATCGTAAACCTCCATAAAATACCTTTCTCCAAGAACCAACATTTCCAATCATCTATTCTTGAAACCATAAATAAACGTAAGACCCCATAATAGTTCCTGAAGATTTCAAACGAAGTGAATCGGGTCTATTTTGTTCAATCTTATTCCCCAAGTTCAGTTGAATCTTGTTCAATCTTGTTCCTCTCAGGTAAGTTTAATCGTATTTCCAGTAACTTTTACTCCTATTTGATTTATTTTTTAATTGCAATAGTGTAGTGAAATTTAGATTTTTGCTTAAACTTTTGAAAATCTGACCCTTTTTAGTTTATGTTTCTGATTCGGCATCGTTAATGACGTTTTGGTTTGGATAATGCATAGATTTTTTTTGAAAGTTTTATGTTAGCGATTTGAAACTTTTACTGTATTTAGATCGATTTTAATCGATTTTAAAGTTTTATGTTTGCGATTTTACTGTCGATTCCTGTTTGAACTGCTACTTCTTTTGCATGTGTTTTTAATGTAAGCTTTGATTGTGCTAATAGACTAGTGGTCGATTTTTTTATATGAAAAAATGTTTTTGCTTGTATATAGTACAGTATGGCTAAAACTAGAGGCGGCATCATTAAATGGTCTGGTCCTAATGCTTCTAAAATAAGAAAAGAAAGGCTGGACAAGTTTTCAAAGCTTCAAAAAAGAAAAATATTGTTGTGAAAGAACATGAGTCAAACTCTGATTCTGATACAATGGCCGAGATTGACAACTACCAGGACAATAGTGCCCAATCTAGTGATGATGTTGAATCTAGTAATGATAAAAGTGACAGTGAAGATGAGAGTAGTAGAGATACCCAAACTGGTGATGAGGATGAAGATCCCCCTGTCTTTGCCAATTTGGGCAAAAGACATTTCTGGTAAGTCGTATGATTTAAAGACATGGATAGATGAAATAGGATCGTTTCCAACAAAAATTTCTGTTAGAGCAAGGATGACTGTTTATCGTGATTTAATAAATCTTCTAGTTTAAGAAAAAAATTATGATGATTTTAAAGGTACTTTTTTTGGACACTTGAGGCATATTTCAGAACATTTCAAGTTCAATGGACAGATGGTGCATTATATGTTGTTGCGACGTGTCAAAAGTGACAAAAAATTACATGAAATTTGGTTATGTGTGAATGATAAGCCTGCTTGTTTTGGCTTAAGAGAATTTGCATTGATTACGGGACTGAATTGCTCAGCATACCCCCGTGATGCAAAATTGAAAAAAGTTTTTGAAAAGGGAAAGAACTTTTACTACAAGGTGACTAAGAATAAGAACATTACTGCTAAAAAGTTGATGCTTTTGATCAAGGGTTCCAAGTTGAATAAGGAGCAGAAGTTGAAGTGCTCGTTGGTTTTGTTCATCCACATGATGTTGCTTACCCATGATCGATCTAAAATTGTGGATTCAAGTCACATTAAGATGGTGGATGATTTAGATTTCTTCAATAGTTATCCGTGGGGGGAAAGAGAGTTTTAATTTAACATTGACGTATCTGAAGAATAAAATTAATTTGAAGAAGCAGAGTGAAGTGTTTAATGAAAGAGGAAATGCATCGTATGCTCTGTATGGCTTTCCCTGACATTTCTGGTACTTCTTATAAATTATGTAGTTGATTTATGATAAATTCTTATATATTTGTGTAGTATTTTATAGCTTCTATTTATTTATTTGTTCTTCTATTAATTCCAGATTTGTATATACGAGGCTTTTCCTCATCTTGAAAAGTATGCCAAGAAGTCCTTAGATTCTCCTTTATTCATTTCCCGTTTACTTAGGTGGCACACCGTGAAAAAAGATAATATTATCGAAGGTGATTCATTTAAGTATAAAGGAAAAAGTACAAAGGTACAAAGTTTATTTATCCTTATTTAGAAATATTTATAAATTGGTGAATGTCATGTAATATTTGTATTTTGTTTTTTTCATAGTTTGTGCACTCATACCTCACACCTTGTCCATGAGGCAAAAAAAATATTACTTGATAACATTAAAGCCATATGTGGACGAAGTGAAGGATACAATTCTTGATGCCTTAAAGGCAAATTTGAAAGGTGTGACTGTCCTTACTTCAGTAGTAGAGAATGTGGAGGATGAGTATTTAAGTAACACAATCCTAATCAACCTTGTGAGAATTATGTACCAAGTACTTCTAAAGATGAAAATCTGTGTCAGCGTGTTGCATCCCTCGAGCAATCAATGGTGAAAATTATTGCTTATGTACGAGAGGAGAACTTGAGAAGAACTGAAAAGTACAAGAAAAAGAAAGGTAGATAAAATATTATTTCTGTAAAATAATTTATTTGTATTAATGCTTAGCCACTGATCTTGCAGTAGATGATGACAACTTTTCAGCACCAACAGTTGATGACGAGATCCTTCCATTATCTATAGTCGATTATGATCTTGTTGCAGTTGATGAATACTTTGTTGAAGAAGTTGTAGAAGAGATGAAGGAAGAGGAGATGGAAGAAGAAGAGAAAGAACAAGATGAGGAGAAGATGATAGAAAAAGAAGAGGAGAACGATGAAGAAAAAAGAGAGGAGAAACTAGAAGAAAAGAAAGAAGAAGAAAGTGAAGAGGAGAAGCTGGAAGAGAAGAAAACTGAAGAAAATGAAGCAAGTGGAGAAGAAGAGAAAGAACAACAAGAGGAGAAGATAAGAAAGAATGAATAAGAGGAAAAGTTGGAAGAAGAAGGCTTGACCACTGATGTGGCAAAAGTGTAAAAAGAAGTAGACGTGATGGATATTGTGATGGAGCTTAATGGTGAGGTTGGTGGTGATGAGCAAGGCATTTGTGATTTTTGTGATGGGTATTGGTGTTTTAAGACAATTTTTGAAATAGTTGATTTTTGAAGACAATTGATTTTTGTGATAGTTGGGTTTTCCCTGGTTTGAAGATAATTAGTTCTTGAAATAGTTGGTTTTTAAGAAAATGGTTAAATTGGTTTGTTGTTTTGCTGTTTTGACGACAAAAAAGTACATCTGACAGTTTAACATGTTTTATTATGAAGAATTTTTAAATTTCTTATTAATCTATGTCTTAATAGTATGTGATTTTTGCTATCACTGTTTATCTATTTAGTAGTCAATTATCGACAATAAAGTTGTATGTCTAATACTATAGATTAATATCACTGTTGATCTTTAACATTATCGATAAAAAATAAAAGATATAAGAGTGCAATAAATAGAGAGAAATATTTTATTTATTCAGCATTACATTCCTGTTACACATTTGTTACACATTTCCAAAAAGCAAACACCAAAAATAAACCACACAATATAGATTTTAGGCGTTTTTCTTTTTCTTCTGACAAAATCAACCTTTCTTTTAGTTGATCTCTATCTATTTCAGCATCTTTTAGCAACACTTTCAAGTGATTCCTCTGCTCTTCGGCTTCTTTTAAGAAAGTCATTAGCAGATCCCTATTTTCTTCGAATTCTCGTAGCTTTTTTAATATTTTAAATTTGGCAACGCCTTAAAATTCGATGGGCTACTCGTTGATGATTCGTTTTCATGCCACTTAAAAAAAGAGCATATGCCAACTGCACAATTAAAGAATTATCGACCTGGATTTATATCTGTGTGACGTCCTCAATGTAGTTGGATTACCACAATGACAATTGTAAGACTTTTTTGCATTGGATGTTTGAGATGCTTGAGACATTGTAAAAATAGAGGTGTTTAAGTTGTTTATGAGGGGTTGGGTTGTTTATGAGGGATTGCCTTTCTTATATACAAAAAAATAATCAAATGTATATTCATTGAATGATCACCCAAGCTCTCATTTGAATTATCACCCAATCTCTCTTTTGAATGATCACCCAATCTTTCATTTCCAATCGAATCATTGTCTCAGTTAATTGAATTCGTTGGTTCAATTGGAGGCCTCGCATTGACGTTTATCCTCAATGTAGGCCTAGAGCCATCAATACCAATATCTAACATGTACATGCTCATGTGCCTATCATTTTTTATGAATGTGGGATGTATTTTTCCCCTCCCATTCATTTGATAGCTAATCACCAAGTCATTTGACTCGCAAGTTAACTCACCGACCTCAATTATGCTTGCAATCATTCGTCGTATGAACCATTACGACGCAACGTAATGGGCACTGCCGTCTTACTAAAATATTACCAATTCTAGCTTTTGGGAGTCTCCTCCCATATTTCCATATAATCACCACCAGCAACAACAAATTCAGCTACTGCCATTATAGACTACAAAGATAGATACTAGATTATAGTATCAGTTGTTAACGATCGATGAAGTACGACATCCGTACAAAAACGCGACTGAAAGAGACCGTGGTTCAAAATTCAGCTCCTGCAATGGTGAAACATATTTTTAATGCTTTTAAACTACTAAATTGTATCTATAATCAGTTATCAAGTGATTATTATGGAAGATTTCTCAAATTTCTAAAATGGCGAAAACTAATTTTGAAGCTTGATTTTTAAAAGAAAACGGAGTAAACATGAAAATGGAGTAGGAGATGATGATGATTTTACCTTGGAAATGGATATTATGGCTGAAAAACTCGCCGAAATCGACAAATCGACAGTAGCAAAAACGAGCTGCTCTTGTTTCCCGTTTGGAGACTTTTTTCTTTTTTCTAATATAAATTTTAACAATTACAAATAAATATATTATTCCATATTTGTTGGAGAGGGGGACAAAGTGGAGATATGAAAACTTAGGGAGGTCTTTTGTATGTCCCAAGTATATGGATGATGTCATTAATAGTGGCTATACCACTTATTTTTCAAGACTTGTGACTTAATGTCACATTAAGTCTTTAGAGTGGCTATTTTTATCAACTCTCCCGAGTCTTTCCTTCTCCTATTTAATTTTTAGGGGATTCTTTATTTTTCAGTTAATTATTGAAGATGGAGATTTTAGTTAGAGAACATATTTTAATCTTCCTATGTTTTAGATATTTTATTCCAAACCTCTATTATTTTTTCTCGAGTTTAAATTCGTAATTTCCCCCCCTTCAAATTATGCATTACTCGTCACAAACATGTTTATAATGTTATTATTGATCTGTCTCTTTTTTGGTTAATTTATTTTCTATTTATTAAAAATTAAATTTGGAAATTAAAAGATATTAATATATTTTTACTATTCGAATAGAGTGTTGAATTTTTTATGAATACTGAAACATCATAGCACCAATAGCTATGTTTCATTAATAGGTAACAAAGATAGTGCTATATTTTATAAATTCAATAAAATATACTCGTATGTAAACCGATGGTCTTATCACAAGTCATTGCATTCTCAAGCCAATCTTATCGTATTATCGCTCAATTTCGATGTTTAGGTGCTTTATAGAAAAATACAGTCATTTGTCTGATACAAATTTTAGGATTTTTTTTTGTTGTAGTATGCATAATATGTAATTGAGATTTATATTTCTGATAAATTTGTCTTGTGCCTGGTTTATTTCATTAAAGGCATCATATACATTTATTATTATTTTTCAATCAGAAATTCATCGACATATTCATACCATTAGATATTATATTATCTTAATTAGTTTCACATAATTTTTGTTTGATGGAAAATACACCATTCTTATTTATGATTTTTTTTAATGAATAAAATCTAAAAGGTAAAGTAAATATTGTTAATTTCAACATTTTCTATCTTATAACTTACTTTTTAAATAAATAAAAAAATTATAATACTAATAATAAGGACAGACGAAAATAGTATTATATATAATTAGGGAAAACAACACAATGCATCCAATTAAAGGGAGTGTGCCTATTTTGCAGGAGATATTTTGAGAGTGGAGCTCTACCATTTCACATGAGAGAGTAGAGGAATGACGAGGGCTTCCTTTACTTTATCTTCCTCTTCTTCGCTTATCCCCACCCCGACTTCTATTGGTGGTCGCCGTCATATCATCACCGGCGCCGGCGTCGGCCTTTGCTGCGCTGTGGCCGCCACAACCTCTTCTTCTAGGATTGCATTTGAGAAGAAGAAACAGTGGAAAGAAGGTGAATACCCAGGTTTCTCTGAAGTTTCCGTTTCCCACCTGAACAACAAGAAGGGGAGGAGGACCCCTATTAACAAAAAAATCCATAGAAAGAATACCGCCAATCCTTGGGTCAATACCGTTCCTGAAGCTCTTTCTGATTGCATTGATAAAAAGCAATGGCAACAAGCCCTTCAGGTCTTTTTTTCATTTAACACCCCTTGATACAAGTTGAAGGTCTAGTGTACAGGTTAAGATTTTGCAAAAACTGGTTAAATTTGTGTGTTCTATACCTGCTTATATATTTTTACTTTATATTTTGACATCTCTTGCTAAAAATTCTAGCTCCGCCACTAGATAGCAGTGATAAATGTATATTTCAGTTATTTGGTTAATGAGTTGGCTAAAATGCTGGTCATAACCCGATTTGTCCGAACCTTATTAAGTTTTAATAATTATTTTTAGTACATAATAAAATTATTATTTTTATTTATTATCAAATAAAATAAATGTGTTTTTGAAAGCATTTTTGATAAAATTTCTTATTACTCAATTTGGATACATATACAACTCAATTTTTAATTGTTGGATTGAAATTGTTTGAGCTAATAAATTATCGACTTGGCATTGACACAAGTTTCCAATTTATTGAGTAATGGGTTGATACTTTAACTGTCTATACTTTTTCTTCTTGTAAACATATGGATTGAGTCAGGCTATACTTTTGCACCTCTAGGTATTTGAGATGTTAAAGAAGCAACCTTTTTACCAACCAAAAGAAGGTACTTACATGAGGCTCCTTGTTCTTCTTGGAAGATGTGGGCAACCAGGACAGGCTCAACAGCTTTTTGATTCAATGATTGAAGAGGGACTCGAATCCACTTCAGAACTCTATACAACATTGATTGGTGCTTATTGTAGAAGCAACATACTTGACAAGGCATTTGCTCTTCTTCATGCCATGATTGACCTACCTCATTGTCAACCAGATGTTTACACCTACAGTATATTAATCAAGGCATGTGTAGACGCTGGCCGATTTGATTTGGTTGAGTCAATTTATGAACAAATGGCTGATCGTTCCATAGTTCCTAATACTGTCACTCAGAATATAGTCTTGAGCGGTTATGGTAGAGCAGGCAAGTATGCAGAAATGGAGAAAGTGCTTTTAGGGATGCTAGAGAGTGCTGACAGCAAACCTGATGTATGGACTATGAACACTATCCTGAGCATATTTGGCAACAAGGGGCTGATTGAAATGATGGAGAGATGGTATGAAAAAATCCGTAATTTTGGGATTGAGCCTGAAACACGGACATTTAATATCCTCATTGGTGCTTATGGGAAGAAAGAGATGTATGATAAAATGTCATCTGTAATGGAGTACATGCGTAAACTCTCATTTCCATGGACAACATCAACATACAATAATGTCATTGAGGCGTTCTCAGATGCAGGTGAGGCAAAGCATATGGAATACACCTTTGATCAAATGCGTGCCGAAGGGATGAAAGCTGACACCAATACCTTTTGCTGTCTCGTCAGGGGATATGCAAATGCATGCCTTTTTCATAAGGTGATCAACACTGTCCAGCTAGCTGGGAAAATGGAGATCCCTGAAAACACTTCCTTATTCAATTCTGTTATTTATGCGTGTGCAAAGGCCGAGGACGTAATGGAGATGGAGAGGGTTTTCAAGCGAATGAAAGATAAGCAATGTCAACCTGATCTCATGACTTACTCTACTATGATTGATGCATACCGGAAAGAAGGCATGACAGACAAAGTTTATGATTTGGAACAAGAAAAGCTCACGATGGTTGCCATTCACTCCAATGACAGCCACAATGATGAAGAAAAGCTAGAGCTGCTGCCTACTTGAAAGCTAAGTATGCAATATCTCTGAACAATGCATCCAAGCTACATCTTTTGTTTGTTTTATATAGAACTTAGATTGCCTAGATCATCTAGCTGTTTTTCTGAAACTAATAATTGTCCACTGTCATTGAGTTTATGAAGTTAAGAGGTGACCTAGGTATGACTAAATACTTATTACTGATGATTATTTCTGGTGTACATCAAATTGAAATGGATTTTCTGTTTTCTGTCTATATTATTGGTTTCTAACTTTTGGCATCAGGACCATTGTTTTCTCCCAATTCTGAACTGGTATGTGAATAAAATTTGTTATTTGAAGTTCAAGCAGGTTGTGCTCTGCTCTCCCTGTACTTCAAGTTTCTTGGGCCTTTTCCTATGTTTAATATAATGGATTTCTTGGTAAGTAGTTCCTCTCTTTGTTATCATTTATTAGTTTATGTTTTTTTGGGGTGAGAGTATTGTTTGTGTTGCCAAAAGCAACTGAAATTCATTAGCTACAAGAAAACTGTCCTCTGGAACATGGAAGATTCACCTCCTCCCCCCCGCAAAGGGAAACTAACATGAAAGATACATCTTCTCAAAAATAACATGGAAGATGCACCTTCTCCCATAGAGAAAAACTCCCTCTCAGTAGTGTGACAGCTGCGAGAGGCATTATAAAGTTCTTCTTTGTGGCTAAACAACTATTGTTTGAAGTTAATAGAAGTTTGAGAGAAGTACGTTTACCTTCTTTGAAGTTGGATCCTAACACATTCTTACTTTGTTATTTTAATTGTTAAGAAATGGACCTTTGATTTGACTCAACCCAAAGATTGTCTCATGAAGTGGAAAATTCGAAGGACCATATAAGGAGACCAACTACCCATCACACAACTGATGTGGATCTTCTAGTCCCCCTGCACATCCAAGACTGGATATTTAGAGCATTTACAATATAATTTTTTTTTGAAACTGATAGCATTTACAATATAATTTGAGACCCTAAAACAGGGTAAACTAAGAATTTGAATTTGGATGGGTCTGACTTTGATACCATGTTAGAAAGAGATGTTGGGTCTAACTCAATTGCAAAAGCTAGCTATGATACTATATTGAAATGTGTGACCATCTCATTATAACATGTTAGAGAGCACACTTTTATTTACTTAATTATATCTACAATTGAATTTTTATAAGATGGATTCTATCGAAGAAGAGTAGGGAGGGGGATTTTGGGAAGAAGATCACATGGGAGAGAGGAGGGGATGAAGTATGAAAAATAATAATAAATTTAGCTGAAAAAGAGGCTTTATGCCTTCAAAATCGACATGGTACACATGGTTTGCCACATCAGCATCTTGTATACACAAGCCACACTTTTGTCAATCAAAGGTGTTCAACTGATCATGGCTGAAGATGAAATGTCTAACTGATGTATCGTGCCAACTTTAATGGACTCTCTCGATATTTAGCCTAGAATTTATGTAATGGACTATTTGATGTATCGTGTTCATTTATGTTTTTTTTGGTGTCTCTGGAAGGAAGGAGAGAAATAACAGATGCTTTGATGGAATCTCGACTCCTATTAGCACCCTTAAGGCTAGATGTTTAGAATGTTTATTCAGTTGGCACTTTCTCTCCCATGTAAACAGTGTGGATAACTTTTTGAATTTTGTTAGCTCCCTGTCTTTACCTTAAGTAGAATATTCAGGGATTTTTTTTGGCTGTTTTACAGGTAAGTTTGCTTCATGTTTTGTTTGAAGCAACTTCTTTTGCTCTCTTGTAACCTTTGCATCTTCTTGATGCTTTTCTAATATGATTTGATTACTTTACCAAATTTTTTTAATGTAAAACTTAATAATCATCATATATCATCATATCATATATCATATCATATCATCATATCATATCATATCATATATTATTATAAGTGGGAAGTTCCTAACTTAAAAGTTGAATTACCATTCTGCCCTTATTTTATCCCTAAACTAGATTAAATATTAATATATAATTAATTTAATATTAAATAATAATTTAATTTAATTTAAATTCATGCATCTAGACACAATGGTTCAAATTCTTTGGGATATTAAATTTTCTATCCCATCGTTTTTCTACTCATATAATTTTTAATCAAAAAAGAGACAGCCTTCTAATTACTGCATTACTAACTAATAAAATATGAACTTAAATTCAACAAATGCTATCAGAAAATGGACTAAATACGCCTATTAGTTTTGTGTAGTAAATGCTTGAGGAAGTTATTCATGTACCAGATGTGGATAATGAAGAGTCAAAAACTAACGTTTAATTTAAATTTATAATAAGTGGGGGTTAATGAAGAGTCTATCAAAGACACTCACCAACAACATTATATAATGAAGAGTCTATCAAAGATTTTATATACCTGTAGATTGTAGTTATTTTTTTATTCTCTCCGCATTTCTCTATTTAAACACTTTGAATTTATAGGAGATAATTGTAAAAGTAACTTTAGAATATTTTTTGTTTCAAGATCTATAATATATAAAGGCAAGAACAATTCTCCTTGATATATATTGGTTGTGTCGTCATCTTTTTAGAATTGCTTTTTGAGGATGTATTTTAGTTAACTTATTGTGTTTTAAGTTGTTTTAGCTTCGAAAGCACCATAACTCTTTCACCCACTATACAAATTTTATATAGTAATAGCGGACAAACGTGCAAAGCACGTTCCTAGAACTAGTTATTTTAATATTTGAGAGAAAACATCTCATGTATGTTGTAAAGGTAATTCTACTTTTAGTTCTGAGGGTCTTCCTTTTCCCTTCCATACTAGAATTTGATCGAAAGAAATAAGTGATACCTAGGAAATGCACTATCCTATGTAAAGAGAAATGGATAGGGCGTTCTTGCATCATTTTCCTCACTTTAAACAAATACATATTGATACAACAAGAACGGAGAAATAATGGGCTTACATTACAAATAGTAGTAGTTTATTTGCACAACTGGTACGAGAAAGAACACCGGGACTAGCATGGCATGCCAAATAGGCATGATTGATATAGGCAGATTAATTTGTCAGAATGAGACTTGTGACTTCAATGTTCTTCTCTCTGGTATGTCCAAACACTATAGAAAATATTCTCTCAACAATAATTGCTGTCATGATCAAATTCTTTGTACTAATTAGAGCATAATATTATTAGTAGTTGCCCCATGCACAGTGACTTCAGCCTCTATAACACAAGTGTCCCTGATCAGAAAGCCGGCTCCTGGCAAACTGAAATACCCAATTGATATAAATCTTGGCCATCCGCGAACCGTCTGTGATCCACTGAACCAATAGTTGGCTGCAACCAAAAGTAGTATACATGATGATTACATAGTAATGATCCATTAATCTTTCAACATTTTTACATCATTAACTTTTATAGTTCTTTACTGCTGTTAAGTACCTTTGCCTAAGTAATGTTGGGCATCAACTTGATCAAAGATACGCATTGTAAAATCTGCATATATCTGACTACCCTGAGAAAGGCTGGTTGGTTCTGCCAATGCCAAGTATAGTGATAAATGGTTGCCTGTACCACTCCCTTTGCCTTTGGAGTATAGCTGTATCTTCCTGTTTAAGTTTATACATACATACAGATATCCATTATGTATATAATAGATATTTAGTTACACTGTTTGAAAAAAGGAAACGAGTGATTGTACCATTTATGTTCTGCTACCATGAAGGTCTTAGAGTCTACACAATCTGCAGTAAGAGCAGAGAACTTGTCGATCTTCCAGGTGTGCTTGTAGCTAATGGGGTCTTTCACCATGGAGAGACAGTCTTGTCTACCTCGGAACTTTTCTTGACGGACATATACATCTGCTCCTAAGACACACGTGTCATCTACAACATACCCATTTTCTGGATTGTTGAAAGCTTCTTGACTCATGAATCGATCAAATCCCCATTCCACCTTCATAGCATGGAATCTTCTTCCCTTTCCAGTAGATGTATCTGTTGTTGTAATTAAGAAAACTTGATTCTTTCTCCTTTGTTATGTGTATAAAAAGAAATTAAGTAGACGTAAGAGCAGAGACCTTGGAGGACCAAGTAGTTGTCATTGTTGTGATCAAGCAAAAACAGTCGAAAACCAACATGGACCTCCCAACCTGCAGGTGCTAGGGAGGTTGCATCCGCCATCATCAGGTACACAGAAACATGCTTCTCTGCTTTATTCTTGCTTTTGTTTCCATTTGGATGAAACACCAACTTCCTGCACAACTTACAAAATTTAAAACTGAAGAGAGTAGTTATATTAATTAGATTACAGTAGCTAGGATAAATTGGCTGCACCATTTATATCCGCCAGCTTCAAAATAAGGAGAGGTGTATTTCTCGATATTGTTCTTCTTTAGAAGAGAAAATGACTGAATTTTTATTGTGTAATGAGTAGGGGGTGTTTCTGAAATGGATGTTGAAACTCCTGCAACAAAATATTAGCATTAGAATATATATATATATATATATGTAAACTGAATGAATTGAATTATATTGTAGAGTAGCTTTAAATCCGTAAGAGCTCACCATCTTCTTTGTAGAAATCAGCCATGACCAAGTATTTGTTATTATCTTCAAGTCTGAAGTGTACAATCATGTAGCCTATTATTTATATGTATGTATCACAATTAAAAAATTGAATTGCCTTTCCCAAAACGTTATCCTTAACTTAAGCCGGGTTACGTATGTAACTTCTGTTAGCATAACATTCCAAAGTTCCAAATGGAGGTTTCGAATACATATTCAGACTCTACAATGTTCCCATCTTTTGTTGCTTATTACAAGATTCTACAACATGTAGGGATGACAATTGAGTGGGATGGGTTTAAGGGTATGGGGCCCAGAGCGGGTTTAAGGTTGTGCGGGGCGGGAGGGATGTGGGCGCGGGTTGAAGTGGGCTGTTTTAAAATTGATCGGGGGCGGGGCGGGGCGGATTGCGGGTATATGTGATTTTATCTGGCTTCAAACTTATTTTTAACTTTTTATATGTTATAAGAGTAATAAAATATTGTTTATTAAGATAATTTCTTTAAAGCTACTAAAATATTCAAGATAGTAAATGAAAATGATTCAATAAAAAATAATACAATTTCTTACGTGTTTCCCAATTGACCTCTAAAAATTTATTTTAAAGTAATTATCTATTAAATTAATACAATTTAATGAAAAATGAATTTATTTTTATGAATTTTTATTTTTAATATCAAACTTATCTAGAAAAAAAATATTAAAAAAATTATGTGGAGCGGGTTAAAAATTTTGCGGGTTAAACTCAACCCACCCCGCACCGCCCCATTGTCATCCCTAACATATTTTCTTGTTATACAACCCTCTTCCTTTCTTAACATATTTTAATAAACATAAAATTTATGTTTAGAAATTCTTTTCATTTTAAGTTTAAAAGATGTTTTTGGTGAAGTGCATAAAATTTCTTTATTTCTTAAATATGTATCCGATATTTAAATCTATTTATTTTATATCCAATATTGATAGAATTAATATCTCAAAAGGTCACTAAATTATGATTCTTTATGTAACAAAATCATTGAACTTTATTTTTTTATCAACAAAATCACTCAACATGAGAATTTTATTTTTCAAAATCACTCAATCAAATTTATCCTTTTTTAAAAAAAAAAATCCAATATGAAAAGATAAATTATTTTGATACTATGTGAACTTGGACTCCACAAATAAATAAATTAAAGGAAACCCATAAATAACCTTAAAGAATGAGGATTTTTTTTTTTTAAGTTGGGATAATTTTTTAATGAATAGGTTCGTTTTTAAATTTATGAGCCTTTTTAGACCATACTTTAAATTAATCTAATGTTTTGTCTATCGGATCAAGAAATATATAAACAATATTAGATCTGATTGATTATCTAAAAGAATAATCTTTTAAGTGTATTGTAGATTGTAAAATTCAAATCGGGAAAATAATAATCATGGTAAAAAAATATCGTAATAATTGTATTTATTGATTTTAAAATAAGAGTGTTACAACTTTATAATTTGTCTTTTCAAATATATGTATTCAAGGACTCTTGAGTTTGATCTTGAATCAACTTGTTATTGACTTCTACTTGGATTCAAGGGATTTTGAGCTTGTTCTTGAATCTGGTGGTCTTGATCTTGACTTGTACTTGAATTCAAGAGCTTTTGAGCTTGTTTTTGAATCATCCGGTCTTGATCTTGAGTTGTTTTTGAACTTGATCTTGACTTGTACTTGAATTCAATGGCTTTTGAGCTTGTTATTGAATCTAGTAGTCTTGATCTTGAATTGTTTTTGAATTTGAATGCTTGAGAACTTGTGGCTTTTAGAGAAATCTGTGGCGTTTGATCCATGAGCTTTCTCTAACTTCTAGTTAGAAATTTGGGGTCTTATCTAAATTATGAGAACCCCTATTTATCGTTGTAGAATGGAAGAGTTATGTTGAGAAAAGATTTTCCTTCGGCCAATCAGATTTAAGTGAAATGGTGAAGGAGTTGTTATAGAAACAAGTTTCCTTCGGCCAATCAGATTTAAGTTACATGATGATATTTGATTGGTCGGAACACATCACTTGTACATGTAACACATTTTTATTAGTCTTTTATTGGAATATGAATGACATATCATTTTGACACATGACATGATCCTATTGACTTCTTTGTTTGATTTGGCATGACACGTCATTTGATACGTGACACCAAACATGGCATTTAGGATGACATGACATTGAACTTAGCAAAGTAGGCTCATCATTTGTAGCTCAAATTAATGGACTAGTCCAATGAAACTGAACTTTAATTAAATCCATATTTATTGAATTTAAATAATTAATCCAATTATATTAATTCATTATATTTATTTGGATTAATATATCTTAAATTTAATATAATCCGGATCATTTAATGAATTTATATCCAATAAATTTTAAATAATTACATGTACATTTGCATAGTTTTTTTTAAAAATAAATAAATTGAGGCAAGGGATCGGACAATTGTATAAATTAGCTGAAATTTGAAGTATGGTAGAAGAAAAATAAAATGAAGATTTCAAAATAAAAATAGCAAATAACAGACTTGGTTAAATTTAACATTCAGCTTTAATATTCATCCATGGATGAAGATAGCGCAACTCCCACACCCTCTACCCCTCCAAAACCCCCAGATATAGGTTTGTACCCTCAGATAAGTACCATTCTACAAATCTTATTCCAATCTCAAATTGCTTCAAAGTTAAGCTATTGATGAATGAACTTATTTCTGATGTAATTATTGGGGACGAAAGTCCTATTAGTAGTGGATGTTCTAATGATCTTCTAGGCCATTTTTTTCTATTTTCCTGTATTTTTTATAATTTTGAGTTTTTCCATAACCGCCCCGAGTGTCACCAGACAAGTTGTTTGTTGTTTATGCTAGTTTCCATATTTTGGAGCTTTTGAAGTTTAGATATTTAACTTCGATAAAAAATTTAGGTAAATGACTTCTGAATGTAATTCTAATTGTTTCGTTAGCTTCAAAATGTCAATTTTAGTCTAGATGGACCTTTGGTTAGGGTCTCCAGGATTCCAGACTCATTTCAAGCTACCTTATGATTTTTAGCTATAATAGAGCTTGGGTATAGCCGTATAGGCCATAGTTTTCATAAAAAACGACCTTCATTGGAAGTTTTGACAGTCTAAGCTAGCGTTTGGCCATAGATTTTTAAATATTTTTGACAAATATTATTTGGGTGAAATTTGGGTGAAATTTCACCATGTGTTTGGCCATAGTATTTGGGAAATATATTTCACTTTTTTAGAAAAATATGATTTATACCCATAAGTTT
>JAJOOO010000462.1:0-64259 GCA_029582685.1 Solanum piurae | reverse complement strand
ACTCCCTCCGTCCACTATTGTTTGTTAAGTATACTAAAAATAGTTGTCCAAAATTAATTGTCAATTTAAATAATCAAGAAACAATTAGTCATTTTTTTCCAATTCTTCCCTTAATAATTACATAACTACTAGTTTCAAAAAGTAGTCATTTTAAAGTTACAAAACTACTTTAATGTGAAAAAGTTATTTTTACAGTTTTCAAAAAGTACAAATCATTTTAATAATGATTGATAGTAGGGTTATAATAGTCAAATTACACCTTGTACTAATTTTATCTTAAGGGTTGTGCATGTTCTTACCCTGACAAACAATAGTGGACGGAGGGAGTATATGATATGATATATGATATATGATATGATTCACGTGTTTTTGTATAATTGAGTTATTTTCGTCTGTATTTTTATTTATTTTTGTATAATTATTTTCGATTGAGTAAATCGATTGATAATTGCAGTTTTGGTAGAATAAGTATTTGTATAAATGCATGTCATGCTAGAATCTACTTTATTCTGCTCCTACTTGCTTGTGGTTTTCGCTTTTGCTTTGAAATGGTCATTGGGTTCACTTGATGGCTAGCTATCATTACAGGAATACCAACATTTTTTCATGTACGAGGGTTGTTCTTGATCTTATTGAAACGCCTTCAGACCTATCCGTGTGAGCCAAATGCAAATTTTTTTATCTTTAATTTTCATCACCAATGAGAAATGTTTAGACGCAAAGTACTCAGTTATTATTTATAATTTGTACAATACTCATTATAAAATAGACCACTACATTCTATTATGCTTTAGATATTTATGTATTATTTAATAATTGTATTTTCTTGATAAAATTATAAATTAATGGAAACTTAGTTAAATACAAATTGTAAATAGTGGCGCTTCGAATTTAAATGTCACACGATTCTTGTGATTACTAACAACACTTTATCTTTTTCCCAAAATTGCCTAATTATTACCTACAAATTAACTTTGTACTTTATGAAAATTGTGACTGTTGTTAATTATGACATTTTAGTGATAATTTTATTTTGTTGGTAATAGAAATATTTTTAGCGACGATACCATCATTTTCATCTACAAAATTGTATAAACAAATTGTCACTAATTTATACTTTTAGGGACAAAAGAATCTGTACGTAAAAGATAGTTTTTAGTGACGAAATAATATTTGTTCATCTACGAAATACATATTACAAAGTTGTCTCAATCTATGATGACCAAGTTCGTCATAAATACTATGTATTTAGGGACAAAAAATATTTCCGTAGTGAATATACATCTATTTAGTGACGAAACACTAAGTTGTCTCAATATACATTTAGTGACCCATGCTTTAGGGACGAAATATTGACGAATTTATTTTTGTCTCAAAAATGTTTTTGTGATGAAATATGAATTTTAAGTGACAATATTATTCATCACTAATAATCAAATTTATTGTAGTATTTTATGGTATTGGTGGGCCACTCCTTTCTAGATGTTGTTGATCATGCCCGCACTATAGAGAAACTGTGTCGTGAGGCCCAAGAGGGCAGCAACAACAGAGCTAGATATGAGGGCAGTTATAGTGGGTCTGTAACACCCCTAAAAAAAATTGAGCTAAGATTCGAACCATCCTTCGTAGTGAGTAAGTTTTTACCGAGGAATTTAAATTTTTCCTCAGTGTTAAGGTCACTAGATGTAGCACCTTGAGTTCCAAAAATAACTAGACAGAATTCATTGAAGTAATTCCTAAGCTCTTCTAAGTTTTGGGTCAACTTCAAATGAACATAACTCTCAGTGAAGGATGAGTTAGGTGGGCCATGATTTGGAAAGTGAAAGGTATTTGAATTATCTTTCCAACGCCACCGAGTTTGCTAAGTTTTGAGCTCGTATGAGGGAGATATGCCTGTTTGAAGTCGGGTTGTCCTAATAAAGAAAGTTACCCGAAAATAGTAAGGGATATTTTGGTCTTTTCCTAACCCAATCAGGTTTAATTCATTTTTAGTAAGGTTTTATGGGTCTAAACCTATTAGGTTTATTTTTATAATCCTAATATACTCCTAGGGTTTTAGTTGAAAGTTCAAGAAGGTAAAAGAAGAGAAAAGAAGAGAAAAGAGGAGAAAAGAGGAAAGGATCAAGGCATTCGTCGAGGTTCTTGAGTTTGTTGCGGATTTTCGCCATGGTTTGATCCCTAAGAGGTATGCAAGTTTCCATAGTGTTGGTTTCGTTCACCCACACGCCAAACATGATTTTCATATTCATATTCGTCCATAAAGATTGCAAGATTTAAGTTCTTGATAAGTGTTCTTGAAGTTTCATTCTAAATCTTGTTTTGTTGAGTTTTGATGAATTATTGAGATGAAAGTGAGTGTTTTGAGGGTTGTATTGAGTAGATTAGAGAGTAATTATGTTGAGTAATTGAATCCAAGTGATTGGGAAAGAAACCATTCGATTCTAGGTGAATTAGGGTCGTAAAATGAGTAAGAAAAGATCGGGCAGAAAATAAGGATGAGG
Source organism: Solanum piurae (assembly GCA_029582685.1). NCBI lineage: Eukaryota > Viridiplantae > Streptophyta > Magnoliopsida > Solanales > Solanaceae > Solanum > Solanum piurae. The sequence continues at coordinate 61,758 of JAJOOO010000462.1, read as the reverse complement.
TCGGCGTCGCGGACCTGTTCCTCAGATGTGAAATTTTTCTCTCTATGTCGCGGAGAGAATGCGGACTCCACTGTTTCAAAAGTTATTTTGACCAAACATTATATTTCATCTCCGCATCGCGGACTTGCTCCCAAGACAGTGTTTTTCAACCGTTTCTCATGATTAACTATCTAAAACACTTTAAATCATCATGATATCTTTCCTACCAAAAATCATAACCTTGAATTCATAATTCAAATTCAAGGCAGAGCTAAGAGTTAAGTCTTGAGAGTTCTTTCAAACATTTTCGAGAAAGTCCCTTTGAGTCTTTTTAAGGAGTCTTCTACAATTTCTAATAACTTGTGTCAAGACTAGAGCAAGTGAGTATGAGAATGTATTCACGAGTCTACTTTATCATCATGAGATCCTTCGTATTATGAACCATAACTCTTGAATTCATAATTCACATTCAAGAGAGAGTTAAGAGTAGAGTTCAAGAAAGTCTTTGAGTTCAATTGTGAATCCTTTGAGTATCTTTGAGAGGAGTAGTATCTTCAAGTTCTAAGTATTGAGTATTGAGTTCCTAATACTTTTTGAGATTTTATTCCTAATCATGGGACTATTACATATTACTCATTAAGTCCTTGGTTTGAGTTGTTCATGCCCATAATTCCACATAAACCATTTGAATCGAGCATTCTTGAAACGAGTATTACCATTAAAGTTCTCGAGTTCTGAGTTGGTGCGCCTCGAGTATTGAGTTCTAGTTACGGTTATTGAAAACCTTGAATTAAGTCGTTCATGTCCATAATTTGGCATGAACTTTATTTCGAGAAGTCTTTTACAATATTTTTGAACTTGTATTATGACTTGAGCATTGAGTTGAGTAAGAGTAAGAGTGAAGTTCATTTCTTCAAAATATTATATGGGAACTACGTATTCCGAAGAGTAAAATGTTTCACATTTAAACAAGAGAGGAAACACTGATTTTCAAGAGAGCTTTTAAGCTAATTTTTGAGTAATAATCTCAAACCACATAAAGAGTTATGTTTTTAAACATATGAGCTGAGTATATTTTGGGAGTAGTATTGATCACCGATATGGGGATGAGTTCATAATAACTCAAGTCTCCATAAACAATGTAGCCATCATGGGCAGAAAGGGTCATATTTTTTAGATGATTCCTTAATGCTTTTAGCATAGTCTAGTGGATAACAAAGTTGAGATGTTCTATACCCCGAGAAGGTATAGGATAGTTCTGGCAGCGTGGGCGAGATGATGTATCATCACATAGCTCATAGTGATGGTTGTTTGTTAGAGAAACTCCCACAGAGTTGTATTATATTTTTTTATATACAAATTGAGTTGTTATTGTAATCTTCTTTACGTTGAGTTGCTATCTACTATTTTAAAAGTTTTTCATATATTACATCTTTTATTGTTGCTTTATTTTGAGTTGAGTATCCATAGTTGAGTATCTTGAGTTGAGCTATGTTTCATTTAGTTCAGAACCTTATTACTGAGTTGGATATCTAATCCTTGAGTACTTTTGAGTTAAGTAAGTTTGAGTAGTTTTGATTATCCTTGAGTATACCTTTGAGTTGAGTATCATACCTTTAAGTTTAGTATCATATCTTTGTGTTGAGTATGTAATTCTTAAGTTGAGTTTAGTTGATTGAGTTGGGAGGAGGTAAGTATGTTTCCTTTTATCAAGTCCAAGCTTATGCTTATGCTTTAGAATTCCCCTTACAACCTCGTACATTCCATGTATTGAGCCATTTGGCCTGCATCGTTTCATGATGCAGATACAGATATTCAGGATCATCAATAGGCGCTTCGTTGATACCACATGCAGTTCGAGTTAGCTATGGTGAGCCTCCTTGCTTCCGGAGGGTTCCACTTGTACTTTCAGTTATATCAGTTGTTAGGATGTCGTGGGTCTTGTCCCGGCTTCCATCTTTGTCAGTTAGAGGCTTCATAGATAGATAGTAGAGTTTCAGAAGTCTGTTCATTTATTTTGTTAAATGTTTTAAAGACTTAAGTTGCCAATTTTATGGCTAGTTGAATATATTATTTTTATTTAGAGTTAATCTTTTAAGTTAAAGCTTTGTATTTGAGTTATTGATTTTATTATGTTTTAAGCTTCGTATGCTTCAGTTAGTATTCCGTGTGTAGTCAGCCAGGATGAGGGTTTGCTTGGGGACCATCAATGGTTCTCGAGTGCTGGCCACGTATAGGGTGTAGACTCGGGTCGTGCCAAACTTTGTATCTTAGCACATAGTTCAAGTGTCCTAGGGTGTCTATGAAGTCGTGTTAATTAGGATCTCATTTATGGTTGTGAGCGCCCCACTTCTATAAATGAGGGACTACAGACATTTAAGAAAAGTTTCCCTTCTTTCATACTCTATATCATGCAGTAGAGCTGTGTCATGAGGAACTTATTCAGAATTTATGCATTTCTCAGATTCATTCGACTATCCACTATACTCAAGGTAGTTGAAAAGCAAAGTCAGTCTCTTATTGATGAGTTGTTCTTAGGAAGAGTCTTGAGGAAGTTATGAGACTCCAAAGGGATTGGGAGAAGCCCCAGAGTGAGTTAAGTGTTGAGTTTCAAAGGAATGCGCTCATATTCATATGAATCGTGCATTTGAGCTAAAAGTGAGTTGTACTCTTTTCCTTAAGCCTTGTTTCAGCTCAGATCCTTATGAGGAGGTATGTTTAGAGTTTGGGTAATATTTCCACCCCAATAGGTAGCATGAGTTACAAGATCATGAGCAGTAGTAATGAAAGAGCCCAGAGTTAGAGGAAAGTATGCAGAGGTATAGAGATCTATGAAAGGGAGATAGCGATGTAAGTTATTAACGAGGCCCTTATAGGTAGACTAAGAAGTGATGAGTTGTGAACATCTCATGATAAGAGGTAGAATAAGAGTTGCTAGTCAAGATGAGATAGAGTATATATATTTTTATCCAGAATAGAGTTGATGTTGATGTGTCATCGTGTTAGATGAGGCTAAATATATGTGTTGAATAGAAGCACAAAGTGTTCATGAAGTGATAGATCTAAGCTAGGCTTATGATTTGTTTGAGAGGGTCATGATGTTTAGAAGGTTATAGAACTGATCAAGTAATGAGGTATAGTTTCGTAATGATTATTAAGCTGGAATTTGAGAGGAGTGTCATGATCAAAAGAATGGAAACATGAAGGTAATGATGTTAGTCTTGAGATTTGATCTAGAAGAATTGACATAAAGTAGGTGAGGAATTGAGAAGATTAGCTGCAATAGATATGAGTGGTACAAGTGAGAGACCTTAACCTTTAGGGAAGGGCAGCGAAGTGTGGCTAAGTCACAATAGTAACAACAACATTAAGAGGTATACCGATATTTTATGCAATCAGAAGAGGTTAAGAGAAACACATTAGAAAGAGGTATTAGTACCCGCTTATACAGAGTTCGGTAGTCATGAGATAATTTTCTCTCGAGTTTTAGAGTAAAAGAGGATGTAGACCAGTTAGAGATGATGGAATAGGTCCATAGTTTTCAAATGTCAGTCTTAGACCTAAGGGGGGGATGACAAGATGAGAAATCAAGTCAAGAGTTTGAGAATAAGATAGTAATGACTCCCAAAGAGTATGGGAGATATCTTTTCAGAGGTCTTTAAGTAGTGAAGTGATGTTAAAAGGAGAAGGTTAATGGTCTTATCGTGATAATGATGGTGTGATAATTCCATATAAGGTTAGAAAAGAGGAGGATGAGGTTTTACTATGAGAAATAGTTAAATGAGAGCCCTTAGTTGACTCTGAAATAGTTGGTTAGTAGGAGCCCATGGAGTTGTTAGAGTACGTACTAAGCTTGAATGTGGTAGTAAGGAGTAATAGTCTGGGGATGATATTCCCTATAGAGAGTTATAAAACCCGAACCTAACGATTTGGGTTAAGCTCGAATGTAGTAAGAGTGTACCATTATACTAAGACCTTAGTAAGAGTAACCCCATTCCATACCAGTCCAGTCGTCATTCGAGGACGAATGATCCCAAGGGGGAGCCATTGTAACACCCCGGAAATTATTTTGAGTTAAGACTCAAACCATCCTTCGTAGTAAGTTTTTACCGAGGAATTAAATCTTTCCTAGGCTCTAAGGTCACGAGATGTAGCACCTTGAGTTCAAAAAAGAACTAGAGAGAATTCATTGAAGTCATCCCTAAGCTCTTCTAATTTTTGGGTCAACTTCAAAAGAACAGAACTTTCGGTGAAGGATGAGTTAGGTGTGCCATGAGATGGAAAGTGATAGGTATTTGAATTATATTTCCAACTCCACCGATTTTGCTAAATTTTGAGCTCGTATGAGGGAGATATGCCCGTTTGAAGTCGGGTTGTCCAAATAAGGAAAGTTACCCGAAAATAGTAAGTGGTATTTTGGTCTTTTCCTTACCCAATCAGATTTAATTCATTTTTAGTAAAGTTTTAAGGGTCTAATACTATTAGGTTCAGTTTTATAATCCTAATATACACCTAGGGTTTTAGTTGAGAGTTCAAGAAGAGAAAAGAAGAGAACAGACGAGAAAAGAGGAAAGGATCAAGGCGTTCGTCGATGTTCTTGAGTATTGTTGCAGATTTTCGCCATGGGTTTGATACCTAGGAGGTATGTAAGATTCCATAGTTTTGGGTTCGTTCACCCACACGCCATACATGAGTTGCATTTTCGAATTAGTCAATAAAGATTGCAAGATTTAAGTTCTTGATAAGTATTCTTGAAGTTTCATTCTAAATCTTGTTTTGTTGGGTTTTGATGAATTCTTGAGATGAAATTGAGTGTTTTGAGGTCTGTATTGAGTATATTATAGTGTAATTACGTTGAGTAATCGAATTCAAGTGATTGAGAAAGAAACCATTCGATTATAGGCGAATTAGGGTCGAAAAACGAGTAAGAAAAGATAGGGCATAAAATAAGGACGAGGTCCGCGTCGTGGAACTGTTCCTCTGATGTGAAATTTTTCTTGCTACATCGCTGAGAGAACGCGGACTCCACCGTTTCAAAAATAATTTTGACCAAACATTATATTTCATCTAGGCGTCGCGGACTTGCTCCCCAGACAGTGTTTTTCAACCGTTTCTCATGATTAACTATCTAAAACACTTTTAATCATCATGATATTTTTTCTACCACAAATAATAACCTTGAATTCATAATTCAAATTCAAGGTAGAGCTAAGAGGTAAGTCTTGAGAGTTCTTTCGAACATTTTCAAGAAAGTCTCTTTGCGTCTTTTTGAGGAGTTTTCTACAATTTCTAATAACTTGTTTCAAGACTCGAGCAAGTGAGTATGAGAATGAGGATAATGTATTAACGAGTCTACTTTATCATCACGAGATCCTTCGTATTATAAACCATAACTCTTGAATTCATAATTCACATTCAAGAGAGAGTTAATAGTAGAGTTCAAGAGAGTCTTTGAGTTCAATTGTGAATCTTTCCATAATTCGGCATGAACTTTATTTCGAGAAATCTTTCACAATATTTTAAAACTTGTTTTAAAACTTGAGCATTGCGTTGAGTAAGAGTAAGAGTAAAGTTCATTTCTTCAAAAGATTATATGGGAACTAAGTATTCCCAAGAATAAAATGTTTTCACATTTAAACAAGAGAGGAAACACCAATTTCCAAGAGAGATTTTAAGCTAGTTTTTGAGTTATAATCTCAAACCACAGAAAGAGTTATGTTTTTAAATATATGAGCTGAGTATATTTTGGGAGTAGTATTTAGCACCGATATGGGGACGAGTTCATAATAACTCAAGTTTCCATAAACCATGTAGCCATCATGAGTAGAAAGGGTCATACTTTTTAGAGGACTCCTTAATGCTTTTGGCATAGATTAGTGGACCCACTTAGTTGAGAGGTTTTATACCCCGAAAAGGTATAGGACAGTTCTGGCAGCGTGGGCGAGACGCTGTATCATCACATAACTCATAGTGATGGTTGTCGGTTAGAGAAACTCCCATAGAATTGTATTATATTTTTTTATATACGAATTGAGTTGTTATTGTATTCTTCAATACGTTGAGTTGCTATCTACTATTTAAAAGTTTCCCTTATATTGCATCTTTTATTGTTGCTTTATCTTGAGTTGAGTATCTAGAGTTGACTATCTAGAGTTGACTATCTTGAGTTGAGCTATGTTTCACTGAGCTGAGAATCTTATTACTAAGTTGGGTATCTTATCCTTTAGTATTTCATAGTTGAGTAAGTTTGAATAGTTTTGAGTATCCTTTAGTATACCTTTGAATTTAGTATCATACCTTTGAGTTAAGTATTATACATTTGAGTTGAGTATCATATCTTTGGGTTGAGTATCCAATTCTTCAGTTGAGTTTAGTTGAGTTAGTTGGGAGGATGTAACTATGTTTCCTTTTATCAAGTTCAAGCTTATGTTTATGCTTTAGAATTCCCCTTACATGATCCTACATTCCATGTACTGAGCCATTTGGCCTGCATCGTTTCATGATGCAAATACATGTATTCAGGAACATCAACAGGCACTTCGTTGATACCACATGCAGTTCAAGTTAGCTATGGTGAGCCTCATTTCTTGTGGAGGGTTCCACTTGTAATTTCAGTTATATCAGTTGTTAGGATGTCGTAGGTATTTTCCCGACTTCCATCTTTGTCAGTTAGAACCTTCATAGATAGATAGTAGAGTTTGAGAAGTCTGTTCATTTATTTTGTTAATTGTTTAAAAGACTTAAGTTGCCTATTTTTTGTGACTTAAATATATTATTTTTATTGAGAGTTAATCTTTTGAGTTAAAGCTTTGTATTTGAGTTATTGATCTTATTATGTTTTAAGCTTTGTATGTTTGAGTTAGTCTTCGGCTTGTAGTCAGCCTGAATGAGGGTTCTCTTGAGGACCAACAATGGTTCTAGAGTGCCGGACACGTCCAGGGTGTATACTCGGATCATGAAAGGGTCCCATTCTAAGCCCAGAGATGCACATGATAGGGTTGGACAATGGTTTCAATAGGTTCAGCCTAGTCGGCCTCATTGCAGAGCTTAGAGGGTGGTCGGTATAGCTGAAGTGAGGTTAGCTCTAATTAGAGTCATGGGTCCCAAGCTTGGACTTCAGGGTGTGCTGCTCGTGCTTCCGGGAGTAGATCATCTTAGAGTTGTTTTGACTGTGTTGAGTTAGGTCACTAGACTAGAAATTTCCCTTTGCGTAGAAATATTATTCTAGTTCTAGAGCTACCTTTACCAGCTACACGAGTAGCACCTCCAACTAGAGGTCGAAGTTAGAGTCAGGACCGTCGTGGTGGATAACAGGGTATGCAAGGTGGTCTCCCGAGGAGGCAGGTTAGGTGGTAGGATTGATGGCCAGGGCAGAGGTGGATCGCGCCATTATTATACAGCTTTAGCGAGGTTGCATGTTGAGGCATCAGATGATATGATTACAAGTACAATTCTTTTATGCCATTAGCCCATCTCGACTTTATTTGATCCGGGCTCTATATATTCTTATGTGTCTGTGCATCATGCTTCTCCTATGGGTATGAGTTATGAGCCTATGGTCGTGCCTATGCGTGTATCGACCCCTATAAGTGAGGTTTTAGAAGCAGATTAGGTCTTTCAATATTCCTTAGTTACTATCAGGGGTGTGACACCCGGGGGTGACCTTATATTTTTATATATGCTTGACTTTGATATGATTCTTATAATGGACTAGTTATCCCCCTACCATAATATTTTAGATTACTTCTCTAACATTATTACCTTAGCTATGCATGGTGTTATCCTAGTGGTGTGGTAGGGCTCCATTACTAGCACACCGATTGGAGTTATCTTTTTTCTAGGCTTATTGTAACACCTCAAAAACTTACCTGAAGTAGGGAACCACAACAGGGTTCACGGACTGTGATATGGTCCACGGTACGTCGACTACCCGTGGTCTTGACTTGAATCCCACCAGGCCCAGACATCAGACCACGGGACCCTTTACGGGTCGTGGTCTTGATGACGGTTCGTGGTCACGCCCGTTGAATCGAGGTAGTAGCCTCCCTAGCCTAGCCCTCAGACACCCCTCTCCCAAGTAAGGACCACGGGGACCTTCACGGTCCGTGGTCCTGAAGACGGGTCATGGAGGGGTCTGTGGAGCGTAACCAGTAGCCCCACAGAAGTGAGCCACCAGGCCTCAGCCCAAGTGAGGACCACGAGGACCTTCACGGTCCATGGTCCCTCACATGGGCCATGGTAAGGCTCGTGAGACAAACCCTCAACTCAGTAGTTACCAAGTGAAGGTGGTTGTGGTCAGCCCCGTCTGCAACTTAATCCAAGGGTCTTTGGGTCTTTTCCTATTTTGTTGGACCCGTAAACTACGTCATATTAACCCTAAACTACGTGGTTTTGATTAGTTTTAGCCTAGAAACATAACTAGAACTTACGCAAGTTAGATCTTTAATCAAATCTTAGAAAATTAGAAGCGGAAGAAGAGAGAGGCGACAAACCCTAAGTTCAGGAACGCAATAATTTTCCTCTAGTTCCAGCCCCAGAATCGAAGGATTTCTCCGTGGAATTCATCACCAGGTATGTGGGATTTCACTAGTGGGTTCGTTTCACCTATTGGGTCCCTCGATTTCAGTTAGATTCTTGTTTCCCTCCATATTATCTAGACCTAGGGATTCTTGAATGTTAGAATTGTTAGGTTTTTAGATGTTAGAATGATCCAAATCAGATTATTATGTTGTTACTCAGTTTATTGCGTAATTTCAGAACCCTAGCTATGTAGTTCTTTAGTTCTTGAATTACACATGCTATGCCAGATATTTCAGTTATTTCAGATATACATGCCTCAGTTTTGAATGTGTTATTATCAGTTTATTAATGTGTATTCTCAGTTTGCATGTCGTTTTGAGCTATCCAGTATATCACAAAAAATCAGTCATAATATATTAATCACTTAATACATTGGGAGTAGCATAATACATAGTTGGACTAGGGTTCACTGTACCCGAATAGTCCCAAAACTACGAGCCACGTAGGTTGTAAGTCCCCTCTATGGGCATCATTTCATTTATCAAGCCAGCATGCCTCTATACCTTTGGCCGGGTATATTGGGTCCTCTCGATGGGGAGTATACATCGGAATCCACATTTAGCTCATGTGGCTTTATTATCGGTTATTAGTAGCTCCCAAAGTTCAATCTGATTCTATTGTATTGACCATTTACCAGTATATTCATTATTTCAGTCACAACATGTTATAAATTGGTCATTGCATTCAGTTAGTTCAGTATTCAGTATCTATATCATGTTCAGATTATGCTCTTGCTTTATTGCTTGTTCAGTATATGTTTTTTCAGCTTTACTCTATCCTGCATGCTTAGTACCTTTCAAGTACTGACGCATACTCTGTGTTACATCTTCTCGTGATGTAGGTTCAGGTTCTCAGCATCCAGATCACGCTTAGATTGGTTCCCGATCTCCAGTTCAGCAGTATCAGTGGTGAGTCCTCATTCTTTGAGGACAATAGTCATGTTATCCTTTCAGTATTTTAGTCTTTTAGTTTCAGTTTTCCTAGACTTAGTTGGGGCATGTCCCAATATTTCTAGTCAGTTTAGAGGCTATTTTCAGACATAGTTAGATTCAACTTAGTATTTGAGTTTGATATTTTCTTTTGTATTAAACTCTCAAACAGATATATTTATGATTAGCTTCCGCATCAGTTTTATTTCTTAGTTTATCTTTAGTATGCTCATGATTATGCCAACAGGGTTAGCTTGGGGTCAATTGTGGTCCTAGGTCCTGTGTCCACATCTTGGGGGTAGCTCGGGGCGTGACAAATATGGTATCAGAGCCCTAGGTTTAAGAGTCCTAGGATATCTGAAAAGCCGCACTAAGTAGAGTCCTTTTCATGGGTGTGAAATGCACCACATCTAATGAGGAGGAGGCTACAAGGTGTTTTAGGAAAAATCTGCATTTTCTTGTTACTCTTATCGTGCGTAAGGTATGACCAAATTCCATTCTAACTCTACGTTCTACGTTTCAGTGATCATGCCTCCTTGTAGAGCTAACGCCAGGAATGTGAATGCCCGGAACATAAACACAGCTCCTCAGAGTGTGGCCAACCAGAATAATTAGTGGGATCCAGTTCCAGAAAACACTAATATTGGGTCAGCTGCAGCCAGAGTGTGAGACTTTATAAGGATGAATCCGCCAGAGTTCTTAGGATCGCAGGTTGGAGAAGATCCCCAAAACTTTATTGATGAGGTCAAGAAGATCTTTGAAGTGATGTAGGCAACTGAGAATGATCGGGTTGAGTTAGTATCTTACCAATGCAAGGATGTAGCTCATATCTGGTATACTCAGTGGAAAGAGAACGGGGGTACAGATGCAACTCCTATCTCTTGGGATTGATTTAGTGAGACCTTTCTGGAAAGGTTTTTACCAAAAGAGATAAGGGAGGCGAAAGCTCAAGAATTTATGAACTTAAGGCACGGTAGCATGATAGTCCAAGAGTATGGGCTCAAGTTTACCCAACTCTCCAGGTATGCTCCTAACATGTTGGCTGATTCCAGGTCCCAAATGAACAAGTTTCTTTATAGAGTGTCAGACTTGGTGAAAATAGAATATAGGAATGCTATGTTGCTGGGAGATATGAGCCTCTCTAAGCTTATGACTCATGCTCAACAGATTGAGGGTAATAAGCTTAAGGAACAAGCCAAGGAGAACAAGAAGGCTAGGACTGGAAACTATGAGTATTCCCAACAGAAATTGGGTGGTGGAAATCGCTCGCAAAGTCAGCAGAAATTTTCAACTCCAGCCCCCTCATCAGTTAGTGTTCTATCTTCCAAGTTCCGTAATAAACAGAAAGGTAGGGCATCAGGCTCTAAGTCTCAGGGGAGTGTTACAGGTACCAAAACCTACCCAACTTTCCCTAAGTGTGGTAAGAACCATCCAGGCGAGTGCGTTGCAGGAAAGGAATGATGCTTTGGGTGTGGTCAGTCTAGTCACAGGTTGAGGGATTGTCCTTCTAAACAGGGTCAAGGAGGCAATGCTAATTGAGGCCAGTCTACAACTTCAGCAGCACTAGCAGGTCACCCGACTCAGTAGGGTAACTCTTCTGGTACAAGTGGTGGTCAGCGCCAGAACATGCTCTATGCTCTTCAGGCTCGCTAGGATCAGGAAGATTCTCCTGATGTAGTCACTGGTACGTTACGAGTCTTTGATCTCGATGTTTATGCTTTGTTAGATCCAGGGGCTACTCTTTTCTTTGTCACTCCTTACATAGCAGTTAAGTTTGGTGTTAGTCCATAAAATCTCTCAGAACTTTTTTCAGTCTCTACTCCAGTCGGTGACCCAGTTATAGCTAGACGGGTATATAGAAATTGCCCTGTCACAGTCTATCTGAAAGTCACCTCAGCAGAACTTGTTGAGTTAGAAGTGGTAGACTTCGATGTCATTCTAGGCATGGATTGGTTACATTCCGGTTATGCCTCAGTCGATTGTAGAACTAGGATTGTTCATTTCCCGTTTCCAGACGAACCAATCTTAGAATGGAAGGGTAGTAGCTTAGCGCCTATGGGTCGATTCATTTCTTACCTGAAGGACAAAAAGATGATCTCTAAGGGTTATCTCTATCATCTAGTTCGGGTTAAGGATTCAAGTTCCGAAACCCCAACTCTTGAGTCAGTTCCAGTGGTTAATGAGTTTCCAGAAGTGTTTCCAAAAGATCTTCTCGGAGTTCCTCCCGATAGAGAAATTGACTTTGCAATTGATATCCTTCCAGATACCCAGCCTATTTCTATTCCTCCTTACAGAATGGCTCCAGCTGAGCTTAAGGAATTGAAAGAGCAGTTGAAAGACTTTGTAGATAAGGGCTTCATCAGACCTAGTATTTTGCCATGGGGTGCACCAGTGTTGTTCCTAAAGAAGAAAGATAGTTCTCTCAGAATGTGCATTGACTATAGGCAGTTGAACAAGGTCAGAACCAAGAATAAGTATCCAATCCCTAGGATTGATGACTTGTTTGACCAACTCTAGGGTGCTAGTATTTTCTCAAAGTTAGACCTCAAATTGGGTTATCATCAGCTCAAAGTCTGAGATAGTGACATTCTGAAGACAGCCTTCGAGACACGGTATGGTCATTATGAATTTGTAGTTATGTCATTTGGACTAACCAATGCTCCTGCAGCTTTCATAGATTTGAATAACAGAGTGTTCAAGAAGTACTTGGACTTGTTCTTTATCGTCTTTATTGATGATATCCTCATTTACTCTAGGAATGAGGAAGAACATGCGAGTCATTTGAGAGTTGTTCTGCAAACTCTCAAAGATCGCTAGTTATTCACCAAATTTAACAAGTGTGAGTTTTGGTTGCAGTCAGTTGCTTTCCTTGGGCATATAGTGTTTAGTGAAGGGATTCAGGTAGATTCCCAGAAGATAGAGGCAGTGAAACAATTTCCCAGACCTACCTATCCTACATGTATTAGAAGTTTCTTGGGTCTAGCGGGTTATTACAGAAGGTTCGTGGAAGGATTTTCATCCATAGCCTCACCATTGACTAGGTTAACTCAGAAGATGGTCAAGTTTTAGTGGTCAAATGATTGTGATAAAAGCTTCACATAACTTAAAACCAGGTTGACTACAACTCCTGTTTTGACTCTACCAGAGGGTTCAGACGGTTATGTGATTTATTGTGATGCATCTAGAGTCGGCCTAGGTTGTGTGTTGATGCAGCGAGGTAAGGTTATATCTTATGCTTCAAGATAGCTGAAGGTGCATGAGAAGAATCATCTGATTCATGACTTCGAGCTTATGGCGGTGGTGTTTGCACTCAGGATTTGGAGACACTACTTGTATGGTGTTCTTGTAGATGTGCTCACAGACCATAAGAGCCTCCAATATATGTTCACCCAGAAAGAGTTGAATCTGTTCTAGAGAAGATGGCTTGAGTTCCTCAAAGATTATAATATGAGTGTGCATTACCATCCGGATAAGGCAAATGTAGTAGCATATGCTCTTAGAAGATTATCCATGGGTAGTGTAGCACATGTTGAGGAAGAGAGAAAGATCTAGCAAAGGATGTTCACATACTTGCTCGCCTAGGAGTTCATCTTATGAGCATATCAGACGGTGGTGTAACGGTTCAGAATAGGGCAGAGTCTTCATAGGTAGGGGAGGTTAAAGAAAAGCAAGACAGTGATCCGATATTACTTTAACTCAAGGGTGCAGTCCACCAACAGAGATTTGAGGTTTTCTCCCAAGGGGGAGATGGTGTACTTCGCTACCAGGGTCGATTATCTGTTCCTAATGTGGCGAGTTGAGACATCAAATTCTTGCAAAAGCCAATAACTCCAGATATTCTATTAATCCAGGTGCCACTAATATGTACCGCGATATGCGGGAAGTCTATTAGTGGAATGGTATGAAAAGAGATATAGCATATTTTGCGGCTAAGTGCCCCAATTGCCAGCAAGTCAAGGTAGAACATCAGAAACCAGGAGGTATGACTCAAAAGATTGACATTCCTACTTGGAAGTGGGAAGTGATCAACATGGACTTCATCATAGGTTTACCTCGTACTCGCAGACAACATGACTCCATTAGGGTGATAGTTGATAGAGTTACTAAGTCTTCTTGCTTTTTGGCGGCCAAGACTACAGATTAGGCGGAGGACTACGCCAAGATTTATATTAATGAGATTGTGAGGTTGCGTGGGGTTCCTTTGTCTATCATCTCAGATAGAGGTCCTTAGTTTACCTCTCATTTCTGGAAGTCATTTCAAAAAGGTCTTGGTACTTAGGTTAACCTTAGCACATCATTTCATCCACAGACGGAAGGTTAGGCAGAGCGTACCATTCAGAACTTAGAGGACATGTTGAGAGCTTGTGTGATCGATTTCAAGGGTAGTTGGGATGATCAACTTCCTCTTATTAAGTTCACCTACAACAATAGTTACCATTCCAGCATTCAGATGGCCATTATGAGGTATTGTATGGGCGTAGATGCAAATCTCCTATTGGTTGGTTCGAAGTAGGTGAAGCAGCCTTGATAGGGCCAGATTCAGTCGTTGATGCTATGGAGAAAGTCCAACTCATTAGAGATAGGCTTAAGACAGCCCAAAGTCGCCATAAGTCTTATGCAGATGTAAGGAGAAGGGAGCTAGAGTTCCAAGTTGATGATTGGGTTTTCCTGAAAGTGTCACCTATGATGGGGGTGATGAGATTTGGGAAGAAAGGGAAGCTGAGTCCCATATATGTAGGCCCTTACCGAATCTTGAAAAGGATTGGTAACGTGTCATATGAGTTAGAGTTGCCAGTAGATTTAGCAGCAGTGCATCCAGTCTTTCACATTTCACTATTGAAAAGGTGTGTGGGTGATCCAGTATCCATAGTGTCATTAGAGAGTGTGGCTGTGAAAGATAGCCTTTCTTTTGAGAATGTACCAGTTGAGATTCTTGATCATCAGGTGAGAAGGTTGAGAAACAAAGAACTCACTTCAGTCAAGGTTTGGTGAAGGAGTCAGTCCGTAGAGGGAGCTACTTGGGAAGCAGAAGCAGCCATGAAGTCCAAGTATCCTCACCTCTTCCCTTCCGATTCCAGTCCAGCTTGAGGTAATAGTTCCTCTTCAATTTTTCAGTCATTTATGCGTGAAATTAGTCTTAGTATCATGTTCCTTCAGTTTGTATTTGCATTTTCTTGGAAATATGTTCAGTAAAAAATCAGTCTTCAGTGTTTAGTGGTAGGGTTGTAGTTCCTTCCCTCTATCCCGACTAGTTAGCCTTCATTCGAGGACGAATGTTCCCAAGGGGGAGATATTGTAACACCTCGGAAACCATACCCAATTTTTTTTTGTAGAACTTAGCTGAAGACATGAACCACGTCAGGGTTCACGGACCGTGATAGGGTCCACGATCCGTTAACCTGCCTGTGATCTTGAATTGAGTCCTACCAGGCCAAGACATCAGACCACGGGACCCTTACGGGTCGTGGTGGCGCCCATAGAATCGAGGTAGTAGCCTCCCTAGCCTAGCCCTCAGACACCCCTCGCCCAAGTAAGGACCACAGGGACCTTCACGGTCCGTGGTCCTGAAGATGGGTCGTAGGGGCATCCGTGGAGCGTAACCAGTAGCCCCCTAGAACTGAGCCACCAGGCCTCAGCCCAAGTGAGGACCACAAGGACCTTCATGGTTTGTGGTCCCTCACATGGGCTGTGGTAAGGCTCGTGAGACAGACCCTCAGCTCAGTAGTCACCAAGTGAAGACCATGACCCACGTCACGGTCCGTGAAGGTGGCCGTGGTCAACTCCGTCTGCAACTTAAGCCAGGGGTCCTTGGGTCTTTTACTATTTCATTGGACCCCTAAACTACGTCATCTTAACCCTAAACTACGTGGTTTTGATTAGTTTTAGGCTAGTAACATAACTAGAACTTACGCAAGTCAGATCTTTAATCAAAACTTAGAAAATTAGAAGCGAAAGAAGAGAAAGAGGCGACCAACCCTAAGTTCAAGAACACAACAAGTTTCCTCTAGTTCCAGCCCTGAAATCAAAGGATTTCTCCGTTGAATTCGTCACCAGGCATGTGGGATTTCACTAGTAGGTTCCTTTCACCCATTGAGTCCCTTGATTTCAGTCAGATTCTTGTTTCCCTCCATATTATCTAGACCTAGGGTTTCTTGAATGTTAGAATTTCTGGGTTTTTAGCTGTTATAATGATCCAAATCAGATTATTATGTTATTACTTAGTTTATTGCATAATTTCAGAACCCTAGCTATGTAGTTCTTTAGTTGTTGAATTACACATGCTAGGCCAGATATTTCAGTTATTTCAGATATACATGCCTCCATTTTGCATGTGTCATTATCAGTTTATTAATGTGCATTCTCAGTTTACATGTCATTTTGAGCTATCCAGTATATCACAAAAATTCATTCATAATATATTAATCACTTAATCCATTAGGAGTAGCATAATACCGAGTTGGACTAGGGTTTAGTGTACCCGAATAGTCCCAGAACTATGAGCCACGTAGGTTGTAAGTCCCCTCTGTGGGCATCATTTTAGTGATCACGCCAGCATGCCTCTATACCTTTGGTCGGGTATATTGGGTCCTATCGATGGGGCGTATACATCAGACTCCATATTTAGCTCATGTGGTTTTATTATCGGTTATTAGTAGCTCCCAAAATCCAGTCAGATTTTATTGTATTGACCATTTACCAGTATATTCAGTATTTCAGTCTCAGAATGTTATAAATTGGTCATTGCATCCAGTTAGCTCAGTATTCAGTATCTATATCATGTTCAAATTATGCTCTTGATTTATTGCTTGTGCAGTATATGTTTATTTCAGCTTTACTCTATCCTGCATGCTCAGTACCTTTCAAGTACTGACGCATACTCTGCGCTACATCTTCTCATGATGTAGGTTCAGTTTCTCAGCATCCAGATCATGCTTAGATCGATTCCTGATCTCTAGTTCAGTAGTATCAGTGGTGAGTCCTCATTCTTCGAGGACAATAGTCATATTATCCTTTCAGTATTTTAGTCTTTTAGTTTTAATTTTACTAGACTTAGTTGGGGCATGTTCCAACATTTCTAGTTAGTTTAGAGGCTATTTTCAGACATAGTTAGATTCAGCTTAGTATTTGAGTTTGATGTTTCTTTTGTATTAAACTCTCCAATTTGATATTCTATTTTAATATATGGGTATCCCCCATCATTTTAGATTTATTTATGATTAGCTTCCGCATCAGTTTTATTTCTCTGTTTATCTTTAGTATGCTCATGATTGTTCCAATAGGGTTAGCTTGGGGTCACTTGTGGTCCTAGGTCTGGTGTACGCGTCTCGGGGGTAGCTCGAGGTGTGACACTCATAGGCTAATAGCTAGCGGGTGTTAGTCTTACATGGCCTTTATGTGTGATGTGAGTAGGGAGGTCCCTCTAGTAGAGTCTATTCCAGTCGTTCGTGATTTCATAGATGTATTTCCTACCGACCTACCTGGCCTACCCCCTGAGTGTGATATTGACTTTCCTATTGAGCTTTAGGAGGTACGTAGCCTTTTTCCATTCCACCATAATAGATGTCCCCTATAGAGCACAATGAGCTTATCTTGGGTAAGGGATTTATCAAGCCTAGTATGTCTCCTTAGGGTGCTCTAATTTTCTTTGTGAAGAAGAAAGATAGTACAAAGCGCATGTGTATTAATTATAGGTTGTTGAATAGGGTGTTGATAAAGAACCGCTACCCAATGCCTAGATTGATTATCTTTTCGACCAGCTTCAGGGTGCCGCAATGTTTTCGAAGATTGATCTTAGTTCTAGTTACCATCAGGTAAGGATTAGGGCAGCAGATGTCCCTAAGACTACATTTAGGACTCAATGTGGCCACTATGAGTTCCTATTGATTTCTTTTAGGTTGACTATTGCCCCTGCTGCCTTCATGGACTTGATGATGCATGTGTTCAAACCGTATCTTGATTTGTTCGTCATTTTGTTCATAGATGATATTCTGGTATAATTGCGGAGTAGGAGTGATCATGAGAAACATTTGAGGATTGTGCTCCAGACATTGAGAGATCACTGGCTTAATGCCAAATTCTGAAAGTGCGAGTATTGGCTTGAGTCTATAGTATTCTTGGGGCATGTGGTGTCCAAGGATGGCATCATGGTAGATTCGGTAAAGATTGAGGCAATTCATGATAGGGCTACGCCTACTTCAATTACTAAGGTTTAGAGTTTCGTCGATTTGGCAATCTACTATAGGTCATTTGTGGAATGATTCTCCACCATTGCAACACCTTTGACCCAGTTGACTTATATTGATGTACCTTTTGAGTGGTGTGGGGATTGTGAGTTGAGCTTTCAAAGGACAAATAAGTTGTTGACTACAATTTTTGTATTGACAATTCCAGTTGATGACGAGGGCTTTACGGTCTATTGTGACGCATTTGGTGTTGGTTTGGTTTGTGTATAGATGCAGTGGGGCTAGGTTATTGCTTATGAATAGAGGCAACTTAGGGTACATGAGTGCAACTACCCCACTCATGACTTGGAGTTGGCGGCGGTAGTTTTCATGCTTAAGAATAGGATGCACCCCCTATATGGAGCTTGATGTGAGATCTACAATAATTACATGAATCTTCAGTACATCATGAACCAGATGGATCTTAATTCAAGGTAGTGTCACTAGATTGAACTTCTGAAGGACTATGACATCTTTATTCTTTATCATCAGGTAAAGGTGAATGTGGTAGAAGACTTCTTGATCTGTAGCCATCAATTGTAGGATGAGGCCTTAGTGTCACTTCAAGACTGAGTGTTAGTAGATGATGTCAGTCAGGTTACCTTAGATTCAAATGGGGTTTGAGGTTTGCAACTCGTATATATGTTCCAAGAGTTGGGAGTTTGATTCAGCTGATACTTCGTGAAGCCCATGATTCTAGATATTCTATTCATTCGGGCACCGCAAAGATGTCTTGTGACTTGAGGTAGTTTTACAGGTGGGCTCGCATGATGAGAGATATTGAAGACTCTGTGTCCCGTTTCCTGACTTATCAGTAGGTAAAGGCCGATCATTTGAGACTTGGTCGTGACTTCCAGAGATTACCCACTCCAGAGAGGAAATTGGATCGCATCACTATGGACTTTCTGGAAGGTTTGCGTCACTCTTCTATAGGTATTTACAGGATTTTGGTCATCGTTGATCGATTGACCAAATCAGCACACTTCTTCCCTGTTCAGTCTTTATTCATCATCGAAAGGTTAGCCCCTATCTATATTCGTGAGGGGTTCTGTCTTCACGGTGTATCGGTCTCTATTATATCAAATCAGGGTGCTCATTTCACTTCTATCTTTTTGAGGACTTTTCAGAATTAGTAGGGCACTCATGTTGACCTTGACACAACCTTCCATCGATAGAATGATGGTCAGTTGGAGCATACTATTCAGGTCCTTGATGTCATGTTGCGGCTTTGTGTCTTGGATTTTGGAGAACAGTTCTTTCCTTTAGTGGATTTTACGTACAACAACAACTACTATTATCTCATCTAGATTGCCCTGTTTGAGGCCATATATGGTATGCATTGTTGCTCCCCAGTTGATTGGTTTGAGTTTCCAGAGCCTAGACCTTATGGTACAGACCTAATTCAGGAGGGAATAGAGAATGTGAGGGTTATTCAGAACATACATTAGATAGCTTAGAGTAGGCACATGATTTATGCTGATCGTAGGTGGCAGCCTTAGAGGTTTTCATTTTGTGAAAGAGTTTTCTTCTGTGTGTCAGCCACGAAGTGTGTGATGAGATTTAGGAGGCAGGGCAAGCTTAGAACTAGGTTTTGTTACGCCTCGAGCCTACACCCTGGACGTGGCCAAACCTCGAGAACCATTCCTGGCCCCTAGCGAACCCTTGTCCTAACTCAACTCTCAGCGGAAGACTTACTCATAAATATAAGAGCTCAAAAGCAACTCAACTCATAACAAAATGATTTAACTCAATATCAAGGTAACTAACTTAGAAATATAAAAATATTCAAACTGCCCAGAAGAGGCAACTCAAGTCTTAAACATTAACAAAATGAAAATGGAAAAGACTCCCCAACTACTATTGTCTATGAAACCTCTAATACTATGAGGGATGTCGGGACAAGACCCTCGATCATTCTAACAAAACTGAAATAATAGAATATAAATGAGGGATCCTCCTAAAGAAAGGAGGCTCACCAAAAAACTCAGGGACAACAAGTGGTATCAACGACGCGTTTGTTGATGACCCTGTTTACCTGTATCTGCATCATGAAATGATGCAGGCCAAATGGCATCAGTACATTGAATGTACGAGCATGTAAGGGGAACACTGAACATAACCTGCAAGTTTGAACTGATAAAAGGAAACCATACTCACCTCAACTCAAATCGACTCAAGGATACTCAAAAGACTCAAATATACTTAAGAACTCAGAAATACTCAACTCAGTTCAATATAAAAGAAATAATAAGATACATTATAAACAAAGATGCTAAAATAGAAATTCATAACTCAATGTATTTAAAAATACAAAAAAAACTCTTCTAATCTTAATTGGGAGATTCTCTATGTCATGCCCCGAAGCTACCCCAGGATGCGGACACGGGACCTAGGATCATGAGTGACCCCAAGTTAACCCTTCTGGCATATCATGAACATACTAAATAAACTGAAGTAAGGAAATACTGTGAGAAAGCTAAGTCATAAGATAAATTGAAATAATGGGGAATACCCATAAAATTTCAAAATATATATAAAAACTGAGAGTTTAACAACAACTGAAAAGTCAAACTCAAATGCTAAAGCTGAAACTTACTATGTCTGAAAATAGCCTCTAACTAACTAGAAGTGTTGGGACATGCCCCAGCTAAATCTAGCAAAAATTGAAACTAAAACTAAAAACAAAGGAAACATGTTTGTCATCCTCAGAGAATGAGGACTCACCACTAATACTGCTGAGCTAAAGATCGAGAACCGATCTATGCGTGATCTGGAAGCTGAGGACCTGAACCTACGTCACGAGAAGATGTAGCACAGAGTATGCATCAGTACTTGAAAGGTACTGAGCATGCAAGATATAATAAAGCTGAACAATAAACATAACTGAACCAAAACATATATCTCAACAATGATAAAAGATAAGCATGATACTATACTGAGAATGCTGAACATCAACTAACTGGATGCAATGACCAAGTTTATTACATGTTGAGACTAAAACCTGACTTTAACTAATAACATGGTCAATGCAATAGAATCTGACTATAAGGGAGCTACTAATAACCGACATAAATCACATGAGCTAAATGTGGAGTCCGATGTATAAGCCCCATCGAGAGGACCCAATATACCCTGCCAGAGGTATAGAGGCATGACTGGCGTGATCACTAAAATATAATGCCCACAGAGGGGACTTATAAACCTATAGGGGCACGTAGTTTTGGGACTTGAGGGTGACTGACCCTAGTCCACTCGGTATTAAGCTACTCCCAATTGATTATGTAATTAACAATTTATGCCTGAATTTCTATAATACTGCATAGCTCAAATTACTGATATGCTAACTAAAAATGCAACATTAATGTACTAATAATGAAACATTCAAATCTTAGGCATGTATATCTGAAATAACTGACCTAGCATGTGTAATTCATGAACTAAAAGAACTACATAGCTAGGGTTCTGAATTAATGAAAGAATCTACATAAAACGATACTAAAATCATGACAATCTGATTTGGTTCATTCTAATAGCTAAAACCCAACAATTTATAACATTAAAGAAACCCTAGGTCTAGATAATATTAAGGGAATCGAGATTCTGACTGAAATCTAATGAGTGAATGGAAGCCACTAGTGAAATCCTACATACATGGTGATGAAATTCACGGAGAAATCTTTCAATTTCGGGGCTGGAACTAATGAAAACTTGGTGCGTTCTTGAACTAGGGATGCTCGACTCTCTCCTCTATTTTTCTCTAAGTTTGATGAATTTTCGATGAATAATTGATTAGGTTAGGTTCTAATTAGTTTATTAGGCTAAAACTTACCAAAACTACATAGTTTAGGGGTTAAACGACTTAGTTTAGGAGTCCAACACATGAGGAAAAGACCAAACAACCCCTTACTTAAAATCTGCTGAAGCCATCTACGGACTGATCGACGGTCGGTGGACTGATCCACGATCCATGATCCATCCTGTAAGTCCATCGATCGACTTCAGAGGATGGGTTCTGGGGTGGTCCTAAGGTTCCCGACCTACGGACTGATCGATAATCTGTAGACTGTAGACTAATCCATGATCCGTCCTGTCAGTCCATCGATCGACTTCAGAGGATGGGTTCTGGGGAGGGCTACAGGTGGCCATCCACGGACAACCAAGACGGACCGTGGGTCACCCTACAGTCTATGGGTGGAAATCGTGGGTTGCACCTGCAACTTTTGGAAATCTGTTGGTTTGGTCTATTTTCGGATAAGGGGTGTTACATTATCTCCCCCTTGGAAACATTCGTCCTCGAATGAAGTCTAAACTAGTTGGATAGGGACGGAAAGAGCTACAAACCCTACCACTATTTACTAGTGACTGATTTCTGACAGAACTAAGTTCCAAGGACATGCAAATACGATGAAAATGCAAGTACAAATTGAAGGAACATGATACTAAGACTGAATTTGCGCATGAATGACTGAAATGCTGAAGAGCAACTATTACCTCAAGATGGAATGAAATTGGAAGGAAAGAGATGAGGATACTTGGCCATTTCTGCTTCCCAAGTATCTCCTTCTACTGACCGAATCCTCCACAAAAACTTAACTGAAGCGACTTCTTTGTTTCTCAACCTTCGAACGTAACGATCAAGAATCTTAACTGGTACCTCTTCATAAGTGAGACTATCCTTTACAGCCACAGTTTTTAAAGGTACAATTGATGCTGGATCACCCACACACTTCTTCAACAACGAAATGTGAAAAACTGGATGCACAGCTGCTAGTTCTATTGGCAACTCTAACTCATAAGCCACTTTACCATCTCTTTTCAAGATCTTGTAAGGGCCTACATATCTAGGACTGAGCTTCCCTTTATTACCAAATCTCATCACCCCCTTCATTGGTGGCACTTTCAAGAAAACCCAATCATCAACTTGGAAATCTAATTCCCTTCTCCTTACATCTACATAGGATTTTTGGCGACTCTCGGCTGTCTTAAGTCTATCTCTAATGAGTTGCACTTTCTCCATAGCATCATGAACTGAATCTGACCCTATCAAGGCTGCTTTACCTACTTCAAACCAACGAACTGGAGATCCACATCTACGCCCATACAATGTCTCATAAGGGGCCATCTGAATGCTGGAATGGTAACTATTATTGTAGGCAAACTCTATAAGAGGAAGGTGATCATCCCAACAACTCTTGAAATCGATCACACAAGCTCTCAACATGTCCTCTAAGGTATGAATAGTACGCTCTGCCTGACCATCCGTTTGTGGATGAAATGTTGTGCTAAGGTTAACCTGAGTACCAAGACCTTTCTAAAATGACTTCCAGAAATGAAAGGTAAATTGAGGACCTCTATCTGAGATGATAGATAAAGGAATTCCATGCAACCTGACTATCTCGTTAATGTAAATCTTGGTGTAGTCCTCCGCCAAATTCGTAGTCTTAACAGCCAAAAAACACGTAGACTTAGTAACTCTATCAACTATCACCCAAATGAAGTCATGTTGTCTGCGAGTATTGATTTAACGTTTCAAGGACACTTCATCCAATTCTAAGTGTCAATGATTTCTAGTCAGTATAATAACCTAACTAAATGAGTTGGGGTCGAATCCCACAGGGAGTGGTACGTTTTTAATATTCAATAGGAAAGTACAAATATGCTCAAGTCAATCATAGGAATAAAAATTATCGAAGGAAAACATAATTCAAATTAAGGGGTGACACGAATGTCAAATAACAGGGGAGTTTTGATTGAAATTATCAGCTACAGCAACATCAATTAACAAGAAATAACAATAATGAGACTGGTTCTTGGGATGTGATTCGATTATAGGCTAATATAGACAAATGGGTAATTGCAATTGTTATTAAACAATTGTAAATCTGTGAATAAGCTAGACTTTAGGGGGGGTAAACTTTCTCTTGAACAATTTACCCCGAATCAAGTTGGTTTCTCTCGAACACCAACAAGCAAGCAAATAAGAACAGCTTACGCTTTAGTCCATTCACTCTCTCGAGATGAATGTGTGGAAAAGAATTTTGGATTCACTCTCTCAAGTTGAACCCCATGACAACCCAATACCCATAGACCATCTATTTAGTAATCTTGGTTTTAAAACCTCTCTCTCGAGCAACCCAAAAACACGAAGGTAGAACTGCATTCGCAACTACAATCCTTTAATTTTAACCATAATTATTGATTGAAATCACTTCTAAACCGCATTTAAACTAACAATTAGCAATACCCACAAGCTAAATCATCCCATAATCACATAATCACACCCCAAGAATTGGGGTTTTAGCTAGACATCATAAAAATATAGAAATCATTACCAAATTGTGTTTCCATCAACTGGGTAAGATTAATTTCGTCTTTACGAAGGTCCAAATTGAAGAATCTCAAACACCCACTTCCAATTTCTCAAAAATGGAAACTCAATTCTTCAAAGCTAAGGAAAGGTTAGTATCAATACTCAGAGTTCAAACTCAAATATTACTCTAATGAATGTTCAGAATAAAAATTGATTCCTAAGCATAATATTTGAAAATGTATTTATAGTCGCCAAACATATGTTGTGAAGGGCCATTCGGTGCAGTAAGTCGAGATCGCTGATATAGTCAGCGATCCGCCCTTTGGTCAGTTTCATTGCCTTTTTACTTTGACCTTTAGCATCCTCAAGTTCTGTAACTTTGGGCGATCCAACACTGCATTGCGGAATCACTCGGCGACACATCGACTGCTCCTTTCTATCGCCAAATTGAGTTTGTCCTTTAAGGCTTGGCACACTGGAACTTTAGGCGGTCAAAAGGTCATTAGGCCACTCGCCAAAGGGACTCGGCGATTACCATGCCTTTCTTTCTTCGTTCTTTCAGCTCACCTCATTTCTTTTTGCAAATTAGTGTCCATCCTTTGTTCCTCAATCTAAACACCTGGAAATCAAGGGTTTTACATTAGTTATTGGCACAAAACAAGCATTTGAGGACACTAAATCTATCCAAATAAAGCCCTAAATGAGTCCAAATTGTGGACTCATCAACACCACCAACTTGAACTTTTGCTTGTCCTCAAGTAAAACTCAAGTTGATCAGTTAAAAAAGGATGTCTCAAACAGTGCTACACAAGACTCAATCATGAATGCACAAAACAAGACTCAACTTACTCATGCAAGGATCAATTGTGCACTCAAAGATTCAAGTTGTGACTCACCATTATCAAAGATTCTCAAGTTCACCATACTTGCTTCAAGCGAAAGTTCAAGCTCAACAAAGGTACTCAAATGCCCTCACACAAGGAATGATTCCATTCTCACACACAATGGTTCAACAATTTATAGCTCCGGAATCACAATCATCACTTACACTCACAAAGATGAACACATGTATGAATCCACCCATAGGTTTGCCCTTAGTTTCAAACCAACACTTGTTGTAGCTCACTCAAGATCAAAAAGGTCTTTTCAAGGCTTGTAACGGGGTTGAGTGTAAATGTATGGTCATTTAGGCTCAGTGGCTGCTATCCTCATGAAATGTGGTATGAACAACACTTTTTTTCCTTTTCTTCATCATTCTCATTCATGCTCAAACGTCACCCCATTATTCACTTTCCATGGAATACCAGACACCCCATTTTCATTTGCAACTTTATTTCAAACTTTTTCAATCTTTTTTTTTCATTCTTCTTTTCTTTTTCTCTTTTTTTTTTTTTTGTATAGAGGGGTTCCATGTCTCTCAAAATCATGGGTCAAAGGGGACTTCTTTGCACTTATTGATTTACCTTTTCTTTTCACCACACCCCAACTTAGGCTTTTGGCCTAAGTTGGCTATTCACACAAACCACATCTCATGAGGATTAAAGGTGAAGGGATAAATAAAGGTCACAATTTCATCAAGATTCATCCAAGGAAAGGCTAAGGCTCAAAAGGTGATCAAGCTAAATTCACACACTCACAAGGTAGGCCACAAAAGATGTATAATGTCAAATTGTTTCACTCTTTAAAATTATTGCCTAAGATCATTTCAAGAGCTCACATCACTTGGTCAACCGGACCAATGGGGCAAATTCTAGGTGTCATCACACATCACCGTAAGCTCATCACACACGACATTGACACCAATTTCAAACAAGACTCCACACTTTCTCTTGTGTGCAATGTTCATCACAAGAGACTCAATCTGATACTCGTCTAGTTACAACGAGATGCAAGAAGTTCACATATTGTCTATGCAACTTCATTTGGCCTCATCGTAGCCGCACATTCATTTTTGTTCGATTATGAGCACTATTCAAGTCATCGGTATTGATCAAGACTGATACTAAAATCTGCAAAAGAACAACCACATTCACACACAGGAACAAAAATTTTCGGAAAGGTCAAAAATCATTTCAATTCAAAATAAGGAGCCACAAGCTCAAACAACCACAAAATAAAGTGCCAAAACACAATTTATAGCACAAAACTCAATATATAAACAGACAATAATCACAAAAGGTGGACCTCACCCCACCACAAAACAAAATCAATTTTTCCCCAAATGCAAGAAAATATCCAAAAGTCAATAAAAATGGCAGAGAGGGAGGTAAAGAGAAATCTTGTCTAAACAGTCGCTTCATCTGTCGGGGTATTAATGCCCGGTGCATCACTCTGATCCTGGGCCTCAGTGCTCGGGGTCACATCAATACTACCCTCTCCATTAGGGTAAGCCAAGGGTGTATCTACCACAGAAGCCTGCACAACTGCATCTACCATGGCCTCCTCAGTCTCTATAAGGCCCTCGTAAAAAACCTCCTCAGCAACCCCAAGCATCTCCTCGTCCGTCTCAGCCTCAAACTCGGGATCAGCTATATCCTCAGCTCAAACATCATCTCCGGTGGTAGCAAGAGGCATATCTTGATCAACTGGCACATATGGGATCTCCACCATCCAGAATATCATAGACATGTCAATGGACTTCAGCTGGTTCACATCTCTCCTCAATGTCGCAATAGCGGTCTGTAGAGTCGTCACCTCCTCAATGTCCCCTTTGCAATGCTCGCACACCGCTATCCTAGCTGCAGGGACATCAATGGTACCACTCAAGAGTGTCACAGCATCAGCGATGGCTGTCTGAATTATACTCGGAATGGAGGCCTCAAGTCTGGCGGCACGACGATCAGCAGAATGGGCTAGTTGTCCCATCCATAGCAATGCAGTCTGAGTGAGCGGAGGTCGGGAGGAAGAAGTAACAGCAGTACCAGATTTGGGAGGCAATGGTGCAATAGAGGAATTAGGAATATCATAAGGGACATCACTAGATGTACCTGAAGGCCCAGGGGCCGGAGTAGGAAAATGTGCCTCTGCAGGTAATGCATATGTATCCACAACCAGGGAAGAGTCCACCAGGGCTGCCTTCTTCTTCTCTGCTTCATCCTTCAAGTACTCCACCTCAATTCTCCGAATATCAGTGGAAGATGTGGGAATCACCTCCACATCCTTATTCTCATCCCTAGGAACCCAAGCTTTTCTGCACAACTCGGTGATCAATACCGGAAAAGGGAGGGAAGTCTACCTCTACTTGGCCCTCATAAGCATCTCTTGTGCAATGATCATCCCCAAATTCAGCCGTATCCCATTAATGATGCAACAAATATAGGCTACTATGGCGTAGCGTAGAATCGACTCATTCTGGGATGGCATGATGGTACTGATGATGAAGCCAAACTAATACCGCGCTGCTACATCGAGGTCCTTCTTTACAATAGCTGCTCCAACCTCTAGACTCTTGGAAGTACCATGTGATATCAACAGAGCCAACCATTTCTTCATGTCTTCTAGCGTCTTTGTCCTGATCTTGTACTGACAGTCATCCTCAAGCATTGCCGTATATTCTAGGACTGCATTAATGGCAGCATAATCATACTGCACCCTTGTACCTCTAACGACCACATAGTCAACCGGCTTAAATTTGGCTGCCGGTGTTTTCCCTTGTGGTACCAGTGCTTCGTAGGCAGTGTAGAACTCCCGAACCCAATTTTGAATATAAGGACCTCGGGGTCGAGTGAACAACTGGAACTTGTGTGACTTTAGGCAACTCATAATCTTTGGGTACCAGTCAATGACCCCATTAGTGGAGAGCCTCTTTTTCTCTATAATTGTCCTCAGCACCCATAATCTTCAGTCTGTTCATACACCCGGGGGAGGACCCTAAGCAGCCTGTGCCGGAATATCAACCTGTGTTAGAGCAGGCTGAGTAGGGGTGGTCTAGGATGTCCTGATCCTAGATGGATCATTCAGCCTCTTTGAACGTAGCCCCGCTCTCTAGGCTTCTAGTAGCTCGTCCTCAGACTCAGAAGTGGCAGCCTGATGCTCCTAGTGCTCACCCTCACTCTCAAAAGTAGTAAGATGAGTGACATAGATTCCGTTACTGTCAGAGCTGGCCTCCGGTGACGCAGTTACAGGTGCCTTTCCCTTACCCGTTCACTTCCCACCTATTTTGGGAAGTTTGGTAGCCTTATCCTTATCCTTGGATGCAGCTGCATCCTCGTTGATTGTTATTCCCTTGGCCTTCTTGCGGGGTTGCATGTCTCTATCTGCTACTTTAGGTCTATCCATATCTGCAAAAATTCAAGGAAAGTTAGAAACAAATCAAGAAAGATTTCAGAAAAGCATTAACAGACAGACTCACTGATCTGTTCAGTGAGTCACCGAATCACTTTGGCGAGCCAAATCGGGCTCGCCGAAAGGATTGGCTCAAAAGTTTTTTAGAAAATTTGGCATGTTGGCGATGGGAAGGGCCTTTCGGTGAATCGCCGACAGCATTCGGTGAGCAAGGACTAGCCCTTCGAAAGTTACAGTGCTTTTAGGGGTTAGGGGAGTAGAAAAAGGCGTTCAAGAGAGACATTCGATGAGTCATCGAGTGCACTCGGTGAACTCGGGCTTCTCGCCAAAAGTTATAGAACCTAACTCAAGATTAAGCATGAAATTAAAGGCGGTAAGGGGGAATTAGGAGAACCACCGAGTGGTTTGGCGAGCTTGACCCAGTTCGCCAAATGGCTCAACGTGCCCACTTTCAACCCCAACTTCCAAATTCAACCCCGCATCTCCCAAAAACAAAATCAAAACATGCACCCATACAATTAAACTAAGACCCATTACACCCATGCCCCCGGGATACTCAGACTTCTCCTGGTTTGACCAATTTGGCCATTTGCCAACTTTTACCCTTAAGATTGATGTCAACCGCTCTATCATTGGTCAAATTACGTCATTTGGCACAAATACAAGTTACTTAGACTTCACCCGACTAGACCCAACAACATGCAACCACAAACCCATCATTTTAATAAATTTTTAAGGCACAAAATACTCGGGAATTCAATAATATGGCATTTTAGGCATGATATTCAAATTAAAATAGGCACACAAGAATAAAATTACGATCATAAAGGCCTAGCACACATCACTAATATAAAAATTCATTGCATAGGAGTAAAAATCGGTAAATGTAAATGTGGTCTTTGGAAAACAAACCTTAGAAGCTGAATAAATACTTTGAAATGCCAGGCGGCAAAGAAATCTAACTCCGAACAAAAATTTAAACTTGACGATTAAAATGTGATAAAAATGCAAAAATACGGAAAATATTGTGCGGGTGTGAGTTTGGGAAGTTCAAAAGTGAGGGAAAATGAAAGAGTTTGAAAGTTTTAACCTTTGGCCTTTAAAAACCATCGAGTTCTTGCCCATTCGGTGACATTAGTCTTGCTCGCCGACCCACTCGGCGACACGCCGAGTGGGCACTTACCTCACCGAGTTTTACAGGACCTCAAGTTAATGTGAGGGTCCAAATGGCAGACTAAGTCGTGATCGCCGACCTGGTCGGAGATTCACCAATTTTCTCCTCAGCTCGCCGGGTTTTACAGACTTTAATTTCAAAATGTCTTGAGTCCAACAACGGTCCAAGTTGGGCTCGCCAACCTCTTTGGTGAGTCACCGACTGGACTTTTAGCTCGCCAACCTGCACTTTTCAAACACATTCCACACTTTGACCTGCACAATCAACACACTATTATTTCAAACTAAAAAAGAAAGCAAATAAAAAAACTTCGGTTGCCTCCCAAGCAGCGCCTTAGTTAATGTCGTGGCACGACGAAGGTCCATGCTCAAACCTCATTCTTGGGGTTGGCCATATTGTAACTAGGCAACCGTCCTTGTTGTCTCGGGTTTAAATGAGATGATATATCACCCACTTGGGTCTCCAACTACTTGATCTAGACGGAATGAGAGGTAACCTTCTGACTAAGGGTCGACACATCTTCTTTCATTTCTTTCAAAATCTTTTCTGACCCCTTAACTTTGTTGAGGATACGAGAAAGCATATCCTCCGATCGACCTCCCTTAGAATCCTTTGGCTTTTGGCGCTCATGGGGATGAATGCTCCTGTCCTTCTCCATATCCCTTTCTTTCCAAGTGGGATTTCGATCCCTCCATTCTCTATCACGATCTCTGCAACCTTCATCCCTGCTCCAACCTTGGTTACCACCCTGCCTCGGGTAGTTTGCACGATAACCACCTCCTTGGTTGGCTAGGAAATTTAGCTCTTCATTGTACAACGTCTCAAACTTGGCCTCTTCGGGGTTCACACACCCAACTCCTACGACATTGACACTCGTAGCATCAACTCCCATGACATTTTTAGACAAAATGTCAAGTTGGGTCATGATTTTGGCCATATTCTGATCCCTCCCTTGGTCTTTCTCTATCTGCTCCTTGGTCAATTTTAAAGTGAGGGGAGAGACCTGGTCTTCACGGGTGTACCATTCTCTGTTGATTGTGGTCATGCCATCCAAGATTTGAGCTTCTATCACATAAAGTTGTTGCATAAAAGCTCCAGGATAAAGTTGGTCAGCAACACCATTATTTACCGAATCAAAGCTTCGGTAAAAATACTGCAGCAACACATTGTCAGGCAAGCCATGAGTTGGGCATTGAAGCACCAACTTCTTGAATCGTAGCAAAGTTTCATGAATTGGCTCGCCCTCCAGACGCTTGAAGCTCTGAATGCTGTCCCGATGTGTCGTCATCTTTGAAGGAGGGAAAAATTGCACTTGAAATGTGGTGACAAGCTCTTCCCACTAAGTGATTGAGGCTCGTGGCAATCCACTTACACGCTTCCCCCATTAGAGAAAATGGGAACAACCTCAATCAGACCGACTCTTGGGATATATTCTTGAAGGAGAACGGCCCGCAAACAACAACAAAATATCTGATATGCTCATGGGGATCCTTATGAGCCAAACCACCAAACAACCCCTTCAATTACAAGAGCTGTAGCATAGTGCTAGTAATATGGAACACATCGTTCCCTTCAACCGGCGGCAAGCGAATGGCACCAATTCCACCCATAAGATGAGGGTCATTAGTGTTAGGCTCATTGACATCGTTGAGGTTTCCGATGTCATCTTGATGACCTACTTGGCTACCATTGCTTCCGTTCACACTCATACTTCCTGTTTCAAAACACAAACAAGAAAACCAAAATTAAAAGTAAGTAAGTTAAACTATGACTAACACGAACAAAATTCAACTTAACTAAAGAATCTTAACCAACACCACTCCCCGGCAGCGGTGCCATTTTGATTTAACATTTCAAGGACACTTCATCCTATTCTAAGTGTCAACGATCGTTAGTCAGTATAATAACCCAACTAAATGAGTTGGGGTCGAATCCCACAGGGATTGGTACGTGTTTAAGATTCAATAGGAAAATATGAATATGCTCAAGTCAATCATAGGAATAAATATTATCGAAGGAAAACATAATTCAAATTAAGGAGTAACACGAATGGAAAATAACAAGGGGTTTGATTGTAATTATCAACTACAACAACAATTAACAAGAAATAACAATAATGAGACCGGTTCTTGGGATGTGATTCGATAATATGCTAATATAGAAAAATGGGTAATTGCAACTATTAGTAAATAGCTATAAATCAATGAATAAGCTAGACTTTAGTGGGATAAAATTTCTGTCGAACAATTTACCCCGAATCAAGTTGTTTTCTATCGAACACTAACAATCAAACAAATAAGAACAGCCTACGCTTTAATCCATTCACTCTCTAGAGTTGAATGTGTGGAAAATAATTTAGGATTCACTCTCTCGAGCTGAACCCATGATAACCCAATACCCACAGACCATCAAATCAGTAATCTTGGTTTTAAAACCTCTCTCTCGAGCAAGGAAAAAACACGAAGGTAGAACTGCATTTGCAACTACAATCCTTTAATTTTAACCACAATTACTGATCGAAATCACTTTTAAACAACATTTAAACTAACAATTATCAATACCCACAAGTTAAATAATCACATAATCACACCCCAAGAATTGGGGTTTTAGCTAGACATCATAAAAAGATAGAAATCGTTACCAAATTGTGTTTCCATGAACTGGGTAAGATTAATTTCTCATTTACAAAGGTCTAAATTGAAGAATCTCAAACACCCACTTCCAATTTCTCAAAAATGGAAAACTTCAATTCTTCAAAGCTAAGGAAAGGTTAGTCTCAATACTCAGAGTTCAAACTCAAAAATTACTCTAATGAATGTTCAGAATAAAATTTGACTCCTAAACATAATGTTTGAAAATATATTTATAGTCGCCAAACATATGCTGCGAAGGGCCATTCGGTGCAGTAAGTCGAGATCGCCGATATACTCGGTGATCCGCCCTTTGGTCAGTTTCATCACCTTTTTACTTTGGTCTTCAGCATCCTTAAATTCTGTACCTTTGGGCGATCCAACACTGCATCACGGAATCACTCGGCGACATGTTGACTGCTTCTTTCTATCGCCAAATTGATCTTCTTCTTCAAGGATTGGCACACTTGAACTTTAGGTGGTCAAAAGGTCATTAGGCGACTCGCCAAAGGGACTCGGCGATCTCCAGACCTTCCTTTCTTCGTTCTTTCAGCTCACTTCGTTCCTTTTTTCAAATTAGTGTCAATGCTTTGTTCCTTAATCTAAACACCTGTAAATAAAGGGTTTTACATATGTTATTGGCACAAAACAAGCATTTGAGGACACGAAATCTATCCAAAAAAGTCGTAAATGAGTCCAAATTGTGGACTCATCAAGTACGAGGTAAACCTTAATGAAGTCCATGTTTATCACTTCCCACTTCCAAGTAAGAATGTTGATCTCTTGAGTCATACCTCCCGGTTTCTGATGATCTACCTTCACTTGCTGGAAATTAGGGAACTTAGCCACAAAATACGCTATATCCCTTTTCATACCATTCTACCAAAAGACTTCCCATAGATCACAGTGCATCTTAGTGGCGCCTGGATGAATAGATTATCTGGAATTATGGGCTTCTGCAAGAATCTTCTGTCTCAACTCACCCACCTTAGGAATACATAATCGACCCTGATAGCGAAGAACACTATCTCCCCCTTGGGAGAAAATCTTAACTTTATGCTGATGGACTACACCCTTTAGTTGAAGCAATATCGGATCACTGTCTTGCTTTTCCTCAACCTCTTCTACCAATGAAGATTCTGACCCATTCTGAACTGTTATACCAACATTTGATATGCTCATAAGATGAACTCCTAAGCGAGCAAGTCTGTGAACATCCTTTGCTAGTTCTTTTTTTGCCTGCTCAATATGTGTTACACTACCCATAGATAGTCTACTAAGAGCATCTTCTACTATATTGGCCTTACCAGGATGGTAATGTACACTCATATCGTAATCCTTGAGGAACTCAAGCCATCTCCTCTGGCAAAGATTCAACTCTTTCTGGGTGAACACATACTGAAGGATCTTATGGTCTGTGAACAGATCTATATGAACACCATACAAGTAATATCTCCAAATCATAAGTGCAAACACCACTGCTACAAGCTCAAGGTCATGAGTTGGATAGTTTTTCTCATGCACCTTAAGTTGTCTAGAAGCATAAGCTATAACCTTACCTCTCTGCATCAACACACAACCTAGGCCGACTCTGGATGCATCATAATAGAGAACATACTAGTCTAAACCCTCTGGTAGAGTCAAAACAGGAGTTATAGTAAACCTAGTTTTCAGTTCTGCGAAGTTTTTCTCACAATCATCTGACCATTGAAACTTAAACCTTTTTTCTGTGTCAACTTAGTCAATAGAGAGGCTATGGATGAAAATCCTTACACGAACTTTCTGTAATAACCCGCTTGACCCAAGAAACTTCTGATATCTGTAAGAGACGTAGGTCTGGTCCATTGTTTCACTGCTTCAATTTTCTGGGAATCCACTTGGATCGCTTTGCTAGACACGATATACCCTAGGAAAGCAACAAATTGCAACTAAAACTCACATTTGCTAACTTAGCGAATAATTGGCGATCTTTGAGAGTTTGCAAGACAACCCTCAAATAGGTCGCAAGTTCTTCCTTATACCTAGAGTAAATGAGGATATGATCAATAAAGATGATAACGAACAAGTCCAAATACTGCTTGAACACCCTATTCATCAAATCCACAAAAGTTGCAGGAGCATTGGTTAGCCCAAATGACATAACTACAAATTCATAATGACCATACCGATTTCTGAAGGTTGTTTTCGAAATGTCACTATCTTTGACTCTGAGCTGATGATAACTAGATCTGAGGTCTATTTTTGAGAAATGACTAGCACCCTGAAGTTGGTCGAACAAGTCATCAATCCTGGGGATAGGGTGCTTATTATTAATTGTGACTTTGTTCAACTTGTGATAGTCAATGCACATCATGAGAGAACCATCTTTCTTTTTCACGAACAACACTGTTGCACCCCATGGGGAAATACTAACTCTGATGAAGCCCTTATCTAGAAGGTCTTTCAACTTTCAACTTCTCTTTCAATTCCTTGAGCTCAGGTGGAGCCATTCTGTAAGTAGGAATAGAAATAGGTTGGGCATCTGGAAGGAGATCAATTCCGCAGTCGATTTCCCATTCAGGAGGAACTCCAGAAAGATCTTCTGGAAATACTTCTCGGAACTTATTTACTACTGGGACTGACTCGAGAGTTTGGGTTTTGGTCCTTGAATCCTTAACCCGAACTAGATGACAAAGATAACCCTTAGAGATGATCTTTCTGGCCTTAAGGTAAGAAACAAATCGATCCATACGTACTGAGCTACTACCCTTCCACTCAAAGATTGGCTCATCTGGAAACTGAAAACGAATGATCTAAGTTGTACAATCGACTAAGGCATAAAAGAAATGTAACCAATCCATGCCTAGAATGATATCGAAGTCTACCATTTATAACTCTACAAGATCTGCTGAGGTGACTTTCTGAGGGACTGTGACAGGGCAATTTCTGTATACCCGTCTAGCTATAACTGGGTAACCAACTGAAGTAGAGACTTAGAAGAGTTCTAAAAGAGTTTCTGGTCTGAAACCAAAGTTTATTGTTATATAGGGAGTTACAAAAGACAAAGTAGCCCCTGTTGTCTTTCCATTAAGTGTACCATATGTAGCCACATCCTTAAGCTGGTAGGATGCCAACTCAACCGTACTATTACCAGTCACTTGCATCACTCCAAAGATTTTATTAACCTCATCAATAAAGTTATGTGGGTACTCACCAACTTTTGACCCTAAAACTCAGGTGGATTCATCCTTACAAAATCTTGAACCCTAGATGCCATTGATCCACCATTTCTATTAGTAGGAACTAGAACCTGCTGATTGTTCTGGTTGGTCATACTCTGAGCCAAAAGATGAATCGCATTGTGAAACTTTGCGTTCGAAACCTTATGGTCTGGGACTAGGGGAACTGCAGCATTCCATGCATTAGCATTCCTTGCGTAAGATTTCCGAGGAGGCATGATCTTAAGCACATAATGATGGATTCGAAAGAAGATCATACCAACGCACGATACGAATAACAAAGACAGTGAAGTTTTCCTAAAACACTTCGTAGCCACCCTCTCATTAGATGTGGTGCACTTCACACCATGAAAAAGATTCTACTTAGTGCGGCTTTTCAGATATCCTAGGATACTTAAACCTAATGATCTGATACCAAGTTTGTCACATCTCGAAGCTACCCCAGGACGCGGACACGGGACTTAGGATCACGAGTGACCCCAAGCTAACTCTGATGGCATACCATAAGCATACTAAATAAACTGAAGTAAGGAAATATTGTGTGGAAGTTACGTCATAAGATAAACTGAAATAAAGGGGAATACCCATAAACTATCGTAATATATATAAAAACTGAGAGTTTAACAACAACTGAAAAGTTAAACTCAAATTCTAATGCTGAAACCAATTGTCTTAAAATAGCCTCTAACTGACTAGAAGTGCTGGGACATGCCCTAGCTAAATCTAGCAAAAACTGAAACTAAATATAAAAGAAAAGGAAACATTTTTATCGTCCTCGGAGAATGAGGACTGACCACTGATATTGCTGAGCTGAAAATTGGGAACCAATCTATGTGTGATCTGGAAGTTGAGGACCTGAACCTACATCACAAGAAGATGTAGTGAAGAGTATGTGTCAGTACTTTTCAAGTACTGAGCATGCATGATAGAATAAAACTGAACAATAAACATAACTGAACCAAAGCATATATCTGAGCAATGATAAGAGATAAGCATGATACTATACTTAGAATACTGAACATGAACTAACTGGATGCAATGACCAAGTTTATAACATGTTGAGACTAAAATCTGACTGTAATTAATAACATGGTCAATGCAATAGACTCCGACTGTAAGGGACCGACTAATAACCGGCATAAAACCATATTAGCTAAATGTGGAGTCCGATGTATACGCTGCATCGAGAGGACCCAATATACCCTACCAGAGGTATAGATGAATGACTGGCGTGATCACTAAAATGTAATGCCCACAGAGGGGACTTATAAACCTACAGGGGAACGTAGTTCTAGGACTTGAGGGTGACTGACCCTAGTCCACTAAGTATTAAGCTACTCCCAAATGATTATGAAATTAACAATTTATGACTGAATTTCTGTAATATTGGATAGCTCAAAATACTGACATGCTAATTGAAAATGCAACATTGATGTACTAATAATGAAGCATTGAAATCTGAAGCATGCATATCTGAAATAACTGACCTAGCATGTGTAATTCATGAACTAAAATAACTACATATCTAGGGTTCTAAATTTATGAAAGAGTCTACATAAAATGATACTAAAATCATGACAATCTAATTTTGATCATTCTAACCGCTAAACCCCAACAATTTCTAACATTCAAGAAACACTAGGTCTAGATAATATTAAGGGAATCGAGATTCTGACTGAAATCTAGGGACCTAATGGGTGAAATCCCACATACTTGGTGACGAAATTCATGGAGAAATCTTTCGATTTCAGGGCTGGAACTAATGAAAACTCGGTGCGTTCTTGAACTAGGGTTGCTCGACTTTCTCCATTATTTCGCTCTAAGTTTGATGAATTTTTGGTGAATAATTGATTAGGTTAGGTTCTAATTAGTTTAGTAGGCTTAAAATGACCAAAACTACGTAGTTTAGGAGTTAAACGACGTAGTTTAGGGGTAAACGCATGAGCAAAAGTCCAAAAGACCCCAAACTTAAAATCTGCTGAAGCCACCTACGACCTGATCGACGGTTCGTAGACTGATCCATGATCCATCCTGTCAGTCCGTCGATCGACTTTAGAGGATGTGTTATGGAGGGTCCTGAAGGTCTCGACCTACAGACTGATTGATGGTCCGTGGACTGATCCACGATCCATCCTGTCAGTCCGTCGATCGACTTCAGATGATGGTTTTGGGGGTTCCTGAGGGTGTCGACCTACGGACTAATCGACGGACCGTCGACTAATCCATGATCCATCTTATCAGTCCGTTGATCGACTTCAGAGGATGGGTTCTAGGGTGGGCTGTAGGTGGCCATCCACAGACCACCAGAACGGACCGTTGGTCACCCTACGGTCCATGGGTGGCATGGCTTGCACATGTAACTTCTCAAAATCTATTGGTTCGGTCTATTTTCGGATACAGGTTGTTACACTCTAACCGACAACCATCACTATGAGTTATGTGATCATACAACGTCTCGCCCACGTTGCCAGAACTGTCCTATACCTTGCCGGAGTATAAGACATTCTTAACTAAGTGGATCCACTAAGCTATGCTTAAAAATCAATAAAGAATCATCTAAATAGTATGACCCTTTCTACCCACGTTGACTACATGGTTTATGAGAACTTTGAGTTGTTTGAACTCGTCCCTATATCGGTGCTCAATACTACTCCCAATAAAATATCTCATCTCATATGTTTAAAAACATTTCCTCATCCTCAAACTTTGAGATTATTACTCAAAAGGTTCTCTTGAAAGAGATTATACTCAAAACTCCTCATGAACTCATTCGGAAGTCGATGTTTCCTCTCATTTTAAATGTAAAAACATTTACTCTTCGGAATACTTAGTCCCCATATATTCACTCTGAAAAATGAAACTCAACTCTCCCCATCCTCAAACTCAAGTACTCAAGTCTTAAAAAAAGTTTTAAACATTTGTAAAAGACTTCTCAACATAACTTAAAAGACTCTCTCAAACTCGACTCTTAATCTTTTTTTGAATTTGAATTATGAATTCAAGTGTTACAATTCATGATATGAAGGATCTCGTTATGATTAAAGGTAGACATTTTAACCATCTGTCTTTAATGAGACTTCTCACAATTTCTTAATTATTTATTTATTTTAAAATTTACATATCAGTTGCATGAGATTTTTAAAATTTCTTGAAAATCACATTTGTCATTAATGAGACATCTCGCAATGCCTAATCATTTATTTATTTTTAAAATATATATAGCAGAACTGCATGTTATCTTTTAAATTTCTTGAAAAAATGAGTTATGTAAATATGTATCTTTTACTAAATACTTCTAATTGGTATGTTAGACTTCAAAAGAAGCATAATCCACAAGCAAATGAAATAGATATAATGCAACGTAGAACTTTATCGAAGAATTTAATTGGGGTATTTTGTTGGAGAGTCAAACTCACTACCAATGGTCAATGATCTACTCTCGAATTCTAATCAACCTACGTCCCACAATTTGGGATATCTAGGAGTTTTCACATTAAGTTTTCCTCATATTTTCATAAACTTCATTTGAATGCTGATGGTCGGGACAAAATTAGCCATAGTGTCAACTTCTTTGCCAATAAACTCTTTCATCAGCTCAGGTCAAAGAGGGACAACTCTTGACACCCAATTTTTACCCTCCTTTAATTAAATTACATTTGGTTGAGCTTCTAAGTTATTAACAAAATATTACGTTATTCATACCATCATTATTAATATCATTATTATACTATCGTTGTCAAATTTTTAGAATTACTAATAAAATATATTTTTTCTTTAAAAATTCACTTCTGTCACTTTGTATTTCATTTTAATTGATTGTCTACATTTTATTTCAAATTTCATACTTACTAAATTAATATAAATCATTAGAAAAAGTTTTAACATTAGTACTTCTACATACTAGTTATATTACACTAGTTATTTAATAAGAAGCTCAAATGAATTGATTTAACGAAGGAAAATACCCAAGAAATACTTCATTAATATGGGAACCAAATAACAACTCAAATCTACAAACCAACCCTAAAAAACAAGGGCCCAAACGCAACGGTCCAAACATCAACCCATCGGCACTCTTCACAATCCCTACTACCCATTTTATCCTCATTTAACTGCCTAAAATACCCTTTTTGTATTATATTGTTTAGGGTTTTTTATCCCCCCCCCGCCAAACAAAATTCCTCATAATTCACAAGCCGCAGGAGCCTCTCTCTCTCACTCCTTCCCTTCCATTTTCAACAAAACTCCAATGTTCTTTAGCTATGGACAAAGATTGTCACTCTATTTACGTGTTATTGTTATGTCATTCACGTGAAAACTGTTGAGTAAATCCAAAAATCCCAACGTTCGAGCTTTAATGGTTATCTTTGA
Source organism: Solanum piurae (assembly GCA_029582685.1). Taxonomy (NCBI): domain Eukaryota; kingdom Viridiplantae; phylum Streptophyta; class Magnoliopsida; order Solanales; family Solanaceae; genus Solanum; species Solanum piurae. The sequence continues at coordinate 22,061 of JAJOOO010000462.1, read as the reverse complement.
GCAATTTCAAAATATGAAATTCAAATTCCTACTCAACAATTCAAGAACCTTAATTTCACCTATAAATGCTTACTTTCAAGTTTGTTTTCTGAGGTTTTTGAGCCATTCCTTTACCCTAAAACATTTGGCCGCCACTCATCCTTTATTCACACTAAGTTTTTGAATCGCATCTCCTCTCTAAATCTCAAAAACATTGGTAGGGCTTTTCTTTTTATTAATCGTGTTGTTTTGTTTGTGAGTAAAGCCGAATTTTAGTAGATCTGAAACCTCCCCATGGCTCACTGCTTGACAAAAGGTTAGTGTTAATATTTTGTTCTTTCGTCAGTACGTAGTCTTCTTAGAGTATTTGTGTGCTTTATTAAATATACCCATGTAACACAAGCTGATGAACGCATTTAAACTTATAGCATCATACATTTTTTTCTTTATCAGAAGTTACATTTTATCAGCAGTTAATAAGTTATGTATATAAAATCATGTATTTCTTTGGTTGGATGTCTAAGGAAAGATGTTAACCATATATGTATCTAACTTGAATGGTTTTAGGGCTCAGTTTAGATTATTCTCTCAATAAGAATTTTATATTAACTAGAAACTGTCATTTCTTTAAATATAATAAAGCATGATTTGTTGGAATTTTTTTACGAAATCAAGATGTATGTTTGAACTAGCATGAATGACCCTTTAATCAGAAAAAAAATGAACCATGATGCTTAATCCCTTCCCTTTAGGATAACTTGAACCGTTATTTATAACCACATAAGTTAAGTAGACCATTAATTGGAGTTAATTTTAGCATTACTTAGTTAAATATTTGTGTCCTAATTTACCTTATAAATATTTAGGTGGTGGATCCTTAAGTTAAATAATTTAGGAATCATCAATATGTTGTACATTGTTTGATGTGAGTTAAAATGGGTATAACAACAAACTCATCCCAAACACCTCGAGATCAAAACCAAAAGGTCGTTCTAGACCAAACTTGGTATTTCAGAGCTAACCGCACTAATGAAATTCTCATTAGACTGTGTTTACCAAGAATGGTGATTGAATTTAAACTTTGGCCAAGACTTCAAAGATAAAATGCCTAACGACACAAACTCAAACCGAGGTTCTAAGAACTAGAACCAACAATTCTACTAGACCAATATGGACCTTTCGAAGCTGATGGATCTGTCAGAAATCTTATACGACATCCGATTCTTTGGATGTTGACAAAAGTCAATTCTCACTTAAGAAGCCTTTAAGAAGGCAAAACTTGCTCAAAACTCTCCCGACTACCTCGATTAGTGTCCCACCTAATCCAGCAACACACATAATCTTCAAGGAAGCTATGGGAAGAGGAAAAATAGTAAAAGAATGCAAGAACATAGATATGACCGCGAGGGTCATTACAAGAATAGAATAGAAGGAATGATGATAAAGATTGAAAATTCAACAACATCAAGGTTACACATCCATTTTTCAAATGAAGTAGTGACCCAAATGAATGACTTCATTATATAGTGAAGATTGAAAGGTAATATATTTTAAATAATCTGAGTGATGTTAAAAATATGAATTATGCCATATGTCATCTTGAGGGTTTTGCTTCTGCATGGTGGGAGAAAATTGAAAGAGATGCTTTGGTGAATAGAAATTTTACTACAAGTTTGAATGACATGAAAAGATGAAAGATTTATGGGTAAAAACTATGAACAAAATATACTCAAGAAGTATTACAATATTCAACAAGAAAGTAAGACTTTGGAAGAGTATTATGAGGAGCTAGAGCATGTTAATCTTTGAGCTAATGTCAATGATGGAGAGGTGAGTCTTATGGAAGATTTATCTCGGGCTTAAATAAAAATATAATGCAACCATTAGATTTGCATCGTATTCCTAATTTATAAAAGCTTATCAAATTACACTCAAGGTTGAGGGAAATAAAAAGGAAAACAAATTTAGAGTGGAATCTTCTTCTTCTTTTTCTCGCTTCTTCTTCTTCTGCTCGCTTCTTGTTCTTCTTCTGCTCGCTTCTCCTTCTTCTTCTGCTCGCTTTCTCTCAGCCACTAGTGGCTTATGTAGTGGTCAGCATTCCTACATGCTCCTCTTTGCCCCCTACTTAGAAACCCAAAGGTCACCTTTGGATGTTGTCGTGACGCTTGGGTTACAAATGTTACCACGGTCTAGGTTTATAGATGGATTCAGTCAGCGAAACTCCCTCCAACTCATTCAATATCAACAAGATGTCGTGACCTCTTAGGTTTGCCTCTTCTTTTTCTTCCTCGTCCTTCTCCTCCTCCTCCTCCTCCTCGTCTTCTTCTTCTTCTTCTTCCTCTTCTTCTTACTCTTCTTCTTCCTCTTCTTCTTTCTCTTCTTCTTCGTCTTCTTCTTCTTCTTCTTCTTCTTATTCTTCTCTCTTTCACTCAGCCACTAGTGGCTTATGTAGTGATCGGCATTCCTACGTGCTCCTTTTTGCCCCCTACTTAAGAATCCAAAGGTCACCTTTGGATGTTTTCGTGACGCTTTGGTTATGAAGGTTACTGCGGTCTAGGATTATGGATGGATTCAGTCAGCGAAAGTCCCTCCAACTCAATCAATATCAACAAGATGTCGTGACCGCTTAGGCTTGCCTCTTCTTCCTCTTCTTCTTCTTTCTCCTCCTCCTCATCCTCCTTCTCGTCCTCCTCCTCCTCCTCCTCCTCCTCCTTATCTTCTTCCTCTTCTTCTTCCTCTTCTTCTTCCTTTTCTTCTTCCTCTTCTTCTTCCTCTTCTTCTTTTTCTTCTTCTTCTTCGTCTTCTTATTCTTCTTATTCTTCTTCTTCTTCTTCTTCTTCTTCTTCTTCTTCTTCATCATCATCATTTTGATAAAAATAAAGAAGTTTGAAAATAATTTCCTACTTCATACAAATCCAAGGTGCAAAGCATGAAATCGAGTCCAACTCCTAAGTCCATTAGTGATGTTAGAAGCTTTCACGTGTTGACAAGTTGTATTAGAAGCTTTGTTAGGGGTTTTAGTTCTCAAGCTGATCCCCTAATAACCTTTATTTGGAATATAAAACAAGAGGAAGCCTTTAGGATCTTAAAGTAAAAACTTAGTTCCATATTTTTAATTCACCTTCTCAATTTTGGGAAGATGTTTGAAATTAAGTTTGATGCTAGTGGAGTGGGCATTTGTGTGGTCATGATGGAAGAAAGAAAACCCCTAGGTTAATTTAATGAAAAGTTAAGTGGATCTCAATTGCAATATTCTACCTATAATAAGGAACTCTCTGCCCATTCAGAGCTTTAGCAAATTGGTAACATTATTTACGACATAATGAATTTGTGATTAGGACCAATTATGAGGCTATGAAGCATATTAGAATTATAAAAATATTAATAAAAGGTATGACAAATGGATATAATTTATTGAGTCATTTCATTATGTGATTAATTATAATCAAGGCAAAGTGAATATTGTTGCAGCTGATTTATATAGAAGATATTTATTGATGAATACCCTGACTTCTAGATTGATGAGTTTTGAGAATTTGAAGAAGTTATATTCCAATGATGATTATTTTGGAAAAGTATGTGGGGAGTGTAAAGTGAGCTTAAATAGGTGTGTATACTTGGTTATATGGCACCGTTGGTTTCTATTGCATTACACACACTCATAAGTCGGTAACAAGTATAATTGATTACTATTTGCACCCACTGGTCGTATGGGTGGTTGGCTGGGTTATGTTTGTTGTTGTGTACCTTTCAAGATTATTGGGTTCGGCTAGGTTATTGTTCGAGCATATAATTGTGTATCTTATGTCGATTTGATAATTATCTATAAAATTTGTTTGGACTTGTCTCTATACTGGTGCTTTTGGTTTTGCCAGATAGATTGGCCTCTTGGCTGTTGTGAGGTGTAGCAGTGGCTGCCGATGTTGTATCACTAGTTTTTTGGCTTCTTTAGTTGACCATTGTAGTGGTTAGGTTATTGGTCTAGTACCTCCGCGTAAGTTCCCTTGTGTCGGTCTCTTGCTCATTTTATTCTACTCCCCTTTTCTCTTTTTACTTGAATTATGTTATATCTCTTCTTTAGCTACTACTACTATACTTTCTTTACTTGTAATTTATGGTTGATTTATCTTTGGAGCTCAGTCTGCCTATGCCTATTGAGTACCACTTGCTGGTACTCATACTATGCTTCTACACCCTACACATCATATTATGGGTTCTCTCCATTGAGGTATGCCTTGTGTGGAGCAACTTTTTAATTCGTAGACTAGGGTGAGCTCCTAAAGTTCGAAGTTTCCAATATCCCTATGTTTTCCTAGGATTAGTCTTTATTTTGCATTAAGAGACGATTCTATATATATTTGAATTTTCTTTGTACTCCTATTTTAATTAGAAGCTCGACTAACCACTGATGCCACATCTTGGGGATGTTTTGAATATTTATATTGTTGTCTATCTCTTTACTTTATTTCCTTGATGTATCTCCTCCATTTTATATTGATTTTTGTTCCCTGCTTCCCTTATGTTTTTCTTACACATGATAGACTATTGCTTTTGATTCCGGTGTATGGGGTTGACTTACCTACTTAAGGGTGTTAGTAGGTGTCATCATGACCTGAGATATTGGGTCGTGACACATTTCAATTTGAAAAAATAAATAGTGGGTAGTGGGATTTGTATGAGAAGTGGGTTTTTCTCTAAGAAGGGCCTATTGTTTAAATGGAGCCGTCAAAGATGAATGATTTCGTTTGTTTTGCCAATCACTTTGGACTTATTTTTTTCTCTTTCAGTCAGTACTCTTCAATGGATTCTGATTTTATTAGGTCTCTGGATGGACGTTGGGTACCATCAGGAGTTCCCAAATCATATTTATAATATCTAGAAGAGGCTTCATTCTTCGATAATTGCCTAGAGGTACATATCTTATTTTCCTTTTCCTTCTATAGAAGCATTCACCACAATCCATTATTTTTCCAGATGTACTGTTATGGATGGAAACAAAAAAGAGGATGATCATATAGCATTGGTAGATATAAAAAAAACATATAGATTTAATTAGAAGTATTAGTTCAAAGAAAAATTAGTTGAGAATAGTGATTGTTGGGAAGTATAATTCCATATATTTCAATGAAGGTTCTGCGAAAGAATTTTATATTTCAGTTGATTTTGTTATTGGGTAACTAATCGTGTTTACTACTCACTCCATTTAATTTTACTTTGCCTCTGTACCAAAAATATATGTTTCATTTTACTTGTCTATTTAGTAAATCATGAAGTTTTTATTTTTTTTATCATACTACCCAATATTAATAAATTAAATGTCAGTCAACTTTATAGTTCAAATTAAAAGTCAGTCAAACTTATCATACAACTCTAAATTTGACTGACATTGACATTAAATTCTCTTGATTTGCTAAATGGACTAGTAAAATGAAACATATATGTTTGGTACAAGGGGCAAGTAAAATAAATGGAGGGAGTAGTAAACATGATGAATTACCTCAATCACAGAACCAACATAAATATAAGTTTCTTCTAAAGAGCCTTCATTGAAATATACAGAATTATACTTCCCAACAATATATTCTTAAGTTCTTTTTATTTGAACTAATAGATCTAATTAAATCTATATGCCTTTGCGTATGTACTGAAGCTATATGTTCATCCTTTTGTTTGTTTCCATCCATAACAGTACATCCGGAAAAAAAATCAATTGTTATGAATGAAAAGGAAAATGAAATAATACCTCTGAGGAATTCCCAAACAATGAAGCTTGTTCCAGATATAATCTGGGAACTGTTGATGGTACCCTAAACCCATCTGGAGACCTAATAGAATCCAAAACCATTGAAGTGTACTCATTGAAAGAGAGAAAATCACTCCAAAGTTATGGCAAAAACTTACGAAACCATTCATCTTTGACGTCTCCATTTAAACAATGGGTCCTCCTTAGAGAAAAATCTACTTCTGATACAAAGCCCATTTGTTACTATTGTTTTGAAAATTAAAACATGTTACGACCCGAAATTTCACGGCCTAATTTCTTAGGTCATGATGACACCTACTATACCCCAAAGTAGGTAATCCTAACCCTTTGCCCTTAACCATAACTAATGGGCTAACACGCGGAAGATAAAAAATAGAAGAAAGAAACTAACAGAAAAGAGAAAGAGAATTCAACATAAATATAATAGAAGGAACCACTTCCAAGACCTGGCATCAGTCAGTAGTAGAGCACATAATTAAAATAAGAGTACAAGTATTTTACAAACACAATGAAAGTACAGACTGTCTTTGAAAGCAAAATAAATACTAGCCTAGACAAACCAGATGGAAACCAGTAACTCTAAACACTAGGAGCTCCCCCAGTCTCTGAAGTGCAAAACCTGCTCTTCACAAGATCCAAATCAATGCCGAGAACTCATACCACGATCTTTAGGGTGTAGAAGTATGGTGTGAGTACCAACAGATGGTACTCAATAGGCATCGACCGATTGAGCTCCAAAGATAAAGCAAGTATAAACAATAGGTAATAAGGAAAGTAGAACTCTAGAAACTAAACAGGAGGTATAGTATGATTGAAAAGCAATAAGGAGAAGAAACAAGATACAAAGGATAAGGAACTGAATCAAGAACATACTTCAAAATGCAAGCCAACAACTTACTCACAAACAAACTATGATACAAAAGTAAACTACTAGGATTAGGAGAGTTAGTATCAACGAATCTAGACCACAACCTATCAACTAGCAGGTCAATATCCCAAGAATACAAAATCTAGTCAAACGATAACCTAATTGAAACCCATAAGCCCAGAAGATACAAACAACAAACATAACCCAATCGGCCTCCCTTAAAACCGTAGGGAACAAATAGTAAATAACTTTATGGGTATTAGGATATGCATATGAACCTAGCATATGTCATAGAACCATCAGTAATCATCAATAAAAGTGTATACACCTACCTTTTACTGTGTGGGCGAGGTAGGACCCATGCAACTCCCTCTCTCAGTACAATAGTTCTCATGGGCAGAGGGACCCATATGGGATGCGGGAAGTCAAAATACACCACCTGGGCCTGAATCAGGTGTTATAGCAAGCCATATCCATCGTTGTTATGGAGGAATAAGTAGCCAAAACCATGCAGGAAAGGGCATTGACGCAACGACTAGTCAAGTAATAACTAAGCACATCCCAGACGCCTCTACTGTTTCAAGTAGGAAAGGCGCACATCCTCGATGCCTCATAAATCCCAAAAATTAGTATATCAAATGATCCATGTGGTACAAATCCCATTAAAACTAGTTTAGAATAGTAACCAAGTGAAAATAATTCTTCTTTGTGAATGATAATGACGCAACATTGCATAAACTAGGATCGTATCACAAAACATGTGAGAATGAACGACCAATGCAATGCATGACATCACCAGCATTCAAACAAGGCACCCGTAATCAGAAATACATTACTAGCCCTACCACGCTATCAAGGCAGAAAGTACTAACATTGAATCCAACGGGTCCATAATCAAGGCTATGGGCCCAACAATATAATAATAGCTCAATAAACATAAGCCTACCACTAATGACCAAGCGAATAAGTCAAGAAGAGCTTCAAAATCAACAAGGGGAGAGAAATAACTCAATAAAGGATGCCTTAACACTTTCATACCGCTCCAGCCCACAACCGAGCATAGATAATGCCAATCTATGGCTACTACAAGCCACTAAGGTCTGAAACACCAACATAAGATACACAAACCAATACAGGCCATATAGGGAGCAACTCACAGCTACAAGGGTGATAAAATAAATTCTAATGCATCTAAGCGCAATCCTAGCCTAAGGCCACAAGTATCAATCCTAACAAGACACACTAATTATTCAACAAGCAAGGCTTCAAGTTTAAACGAAGGATTTGTTCATCCACAGTAAGCCCAACGCTCCTAGGGGAATCAAGAAAAGATAGAACAACTGAAGGAGGGCTAAGACCCAGAAAATACAATCCTAAATTACATGCAATTCAAACTAAACATATCTAAGATGCCAAATCAAGAAAGTAGATTGAAGCCGATCACGCGCACTCCAAATCAACCGTACAAGAGACATCCACTTCCAAAACGATTATCAACACCGCCACACAAACAAATTACTGATTATAAATTCAATACAAACTTTTAGATACCAAAATTGATATAACTAGTGACAGACCAAAAATTGAGTCAAAATGGGAATGTAAGACCAATGCCAAGAATCTCAAAAGTGACTCCATCAAAAAGTCCCAAACATCTCAAGGAACTTGTGCCCCAAAAATGAACACAATTCGAGTTTGGAAATGGGCTAAAACAACCCAAGTAATTAAATCTTCTTAAAGCTCTAAAATCAAGCTAAGGAAGCCCCTTTGTGGTGGAAATTACCTCAGAATCATTACTTACAAGCTTTCCCGATCACTACAGCACGTAACCACGCCAAAACCTGAACCAATACAATAAAAATCAGCTTAATCGAAGCTTCCTAGCTCATGAAACCAAATTTAGAAAATGAGGACTAAAGCTAAAATTCAGAATTTAAATACTAGTGATCTATTAGCTAAAAGGCATTTCTGGTCGCTAGAAACATAATATCACTCACTGTAAGTTTGAACCAGCAACACCAGATTTTACTATTTTTCAGTGTCTCTTAACTGACCCTCGGGATTCATTTTGAACCTGATAAAAATAAACCACATAAGTAGTCTTACTAAGTTCGACATTCCAGACACAATAGAAACATCAAAACATACATCTGAGGCCGTATTGATGAAAAGTAGGTCCTACACCCAAGCTCTTTTTTATGCCAAATTCAACCAGAGAGCTCAAAACATGCTTGGAAGCCTTAGAATCCACATGAAAGGTCACTCTAGACCTAACTCGGCATTCTGGAGCTACCCGCGCTGATGAAATTATCATACGAGAACGTCTACGAAGAATGTTGGCTGAAGTCAAACATTGGTCGAAACTTCAAAGCTAAAATGCTTAATAATACAAACTCACACCGAAAGCTTCGAAGCCCAAAAAAACCATGATACTAGCCCAAAATGACCATTTTAAAGCTGATGGGACTAGCAGAAATTACATCTGACACCTGAAACTCCAGTTTTTTTTAAAGTCACTTATTTCACTTAAGAACTTCCAAAACAGGAAAACTCACACCAAACTAAAATGAACGACACACCAAACTAAAATGAACGGCCCGCTGACTGAACTATTACTCTCAGCAAGTCATAAATGAATTGGGGTCGATATAGGAAAGCTCACAATGCTGAAAAGATTAAAAAAATAGAGGAAATTTCATGGAGGGTCATTATACAAATTGTAGATCATGATGGAACCTACTAACACCCTCCAGTAGGTAAGCCAACCCTACAACCTGAAACCACAAGCAATGATTTATCATGTGGAAGAGAAACATAAGGGAAGCAGGGAACGAAAATTGAAATAAAAGAAAGGAATGACAACAAAGAAATAAAGGAAAGAGATAGACAACAATATAAATATACAAAACATCCCAGGATATGGTATCATTCTGTAGTCGAGCTTCTAATCAAAGTAAAAGTACAAGGACAAATAAAAATATATACAAAAATTTCTTTGAATATTAAATAAATACTGGTACTAGTAAAAACCAGAGGGGTATTGGCAACTCCAAACTTTAATGTTCACCGCGGTCTCTGAATCCAAAAGTTGCTCCACACAAGGCATACCTTAATGGAAAGAAGTCGTACTATGATATGCAGGGTATAGAAGTGTAGTATGAATACCAACAAGAGGTACTCAAAAGTAATAGGCTAACTAAGCTTAAAATATAAAGCAAGCATAAATAACAGGCAAGTAAGGAAAGTATAGTATAAAAAGCTAAAGAAGAGATATTGCACAATAAAAGTAAATAGAGACAAGGGAGAAGAATAAAATGACCAAGAGACAGAGATGAGGAAATATACCTGGAGATTCTGTCCAAACAACATATCCACGACAATTTTCCATTATGGAAGACAACCAACTGAAGATACAACATCGATAACCACCACTACACCTCACAATGGCCAAGAGGCTAATCCAACCCGGCCAAAACCAGAAGGACCAATATAGAGGCAAGTTTAAATCATTAATATATCTAAATATCAAATAAACACAAGATACATGATTATATAATCAAATAATAACCTAACCAGACCCCATAAGCCCGAATGGTACACAACAAAAAATATAACCCAACCAACCCCCCATAAGATCGGCTAGTGCAAACAACAATAAATTTTACTTATGAAAGGCAATGTATATGAATGTGATTTATGTAATAGAAACCAACGGTGCCATACAACAAACTATGGATGTGATTAAGAAAATTTTGATTGTTGGTTGGGATGTCCATTATGGAAATGGCACTCAAAAGTTATTTTGAAAGAACCCTCGAGTACTCTTTCTTTTTTATGCATAGGTACGTCTGAAAGTCCAATTCATTTTTATCTATCAAATGTAGCACTTTTGGTACAAAATAATGTTGAGCTTTAAGGGGAGAATTTTCTCTCAAACTTTTCCCACCTCTATTCTTTTCTTTCTACTCTACTTGTATAGTCTTTATGGTATTTTTCTACCGTTTGATATCTTCGGGATGTAAATATGCTGATAATAAAAATAATTAAATAGTGTTAAACATTTATAAAGAGGGACAATATGGAACATCAGAGTATTAGTGAATACCTACATTGATAGAAAGTTTCACCCACATTGATTAGTAGTTGTCATGATAAATACTCTTAAGAGTTAACTTGAATATGTTTTAAATTCACTAACCTTCATATCTATTGCCTTTTTTCTTTATAAATATAGATATTTATTATCGGTAGAAGATGCTAATATTATTAAATATGATTAGAGTACATGAAGGTACTGCATCATTATAAATGAAAATAAAATAAAATACATTAATGTGTATATTATATAATTACTTGTTCCAGTAATGTAATGAAATTCTTCACGTGATTAGTAAAGTTTCTGCCATGTGACAAGGAGGTTGGGGGTTTTAGTGGTGGAAGCAACCTTCTACAAAAATGTAGTGTAAGACTGCATAAGACAATTTGTATGTCTTTCCGCAATCCATTCTAAAATTGTCTCCTGCGTAACAACATGCTCCTCATTACACTTCCAATTTCATCCTTGAGTCTCATTCTTTACCCAATAGGTGGTGTCATCAATCGATTCTGGCTATTCTTGCTCATCACTTACTCATTCCATACATATGTAATTCAATAGGAATTGGAACTTATTGCTTTAAGCTTAGTTTCACGATCAAGAGTAAAATCAACAGGTAACTTCTTAAATGTCTGTGCGGCCTATCAATTCTATACGTGATCATCAACAAACCCTAGTATGTTTTCCTTATATAAGAAGCATGAATTTAGTACAAGTGATATATCATTGAAGAGCTAGATAAGGAGAAAACCTTCATAATTTACTCAAATATTGTTCTTTCCCTTTATAAACACTGTGGTTCTAAGTTTCAGATTTGATAGTCAAACAATATATCAGCTATAGTGATCTATGATGTATATCACTATTCGAGAACTATATTCGCAACACTTATTTTATTTACAATGGTAGGAAAAAAACTAGTATTGTGCCACTAGATTTTTATGTCATTTACCTCCATAAAGTGCTTGTTAAGGAGGAGTACTCGAGGTGTTTCTGTATGGATGAGATACAACCATATAATATTCATGGAAAATAATATGCTGGAATAATACTTGGAATGCACTGAATATGCATCTGCTGTAAAAAGGGGATTTATTACTGATACAAGCATGTGAGCTAAATGATGATGAAAACATGATTTTGTTGATTATGATTTACCTTTGTGTAACTTTTGACATTATGTTTCCTCATTCTCCAATTTGATCATATGGTAATCTTGATTTTATGAGACAAAAAGGACACGTGAAGCACTTTGATATCATCTAGATCCTTGTTCATTTCCAAAACCAGAACACTATATGAGCTTCACTTAAGCTGGATCAACAGTTGGTTAACTTTTGAATTTTTGTTCTTATGAATTTGCAGAATAAAAATTGTGAAATTTGTGGTGACATAGGTTTTCAAGAAGCAAATATTACCTGCTATCAATACAAAAATGTTGTTGTGCGGAGTAGTTCTCTATGTCCCTCTTGATTTTTAGCATTAAAGGGCTGTCAGGCGAGCTGAAAGCCATGATTATATGATCTGTACAATTGCTTCATCACCTTGTGTTATATCTATATGTTTTTTATAAACCTCAAACGTTGTCCCAATTATAAACCCCTCCATTTTTTTATTTACCTTCCATTTCTAAGGGAGAAGTTGATAATTTCACACAAGAGGTTTCTCCTCTTGAAGCAAACTGCTAGATAGATTATCAACTTTACTTCCCTTTTTTTGGAATCTTAACTAGGACTGAATAGTGGAAAAAAACTAAAAGCATAAATGGAAGTGATATACCTCTTAGGGACAGTTGTCTAATCTTTCTGGCGTTCCTCACTACGGGATCCTAATGGTATTGGATATTGGGATCTAACTAAAGGATACATTGATTATTTCATTAGCATGTTATTGCATTTAATTCTCTTAATTATTGCATGTATCTTTTGTGCATACATAGTCCTCTTCATGTTTTAAAACATCTTCTTTGAAATTCATTTTTAGATATTGTGTGTTGGGCTGTTGTGAAGAAGCACATGTGGATTGGTGTAGTGAAAAATGTGAAATGGCAAAAGGTTAATTTCTTCATCACGTGGACAAGAAAACGAGCATTCTGAGGATCCAAATTACATGCCTCGGCAATGATTAGTCAGTGCCTTGTGAAACAAAAGAAACATGGTAAGTTTCCAGGTGGGCATTCTCTTAATTGGGAAAAGGAGGTTCAAACTGGGAAAACGAGATATCTACCTATTGAAGAAGTCCTTGGTCTGTCATCGGGCATCAAGAAATATGGATATCCATTAATAAATATTGTCTCCTCAAGTGTTGTGTCAACCAAATCCATGGCAATCGTGACTCGGTGGAATTTTAGCTCAAATTTCAAATTATTTTCCTTCGAAGAGTAAGTGTAACGGTCTTTAGAATCGGCAGGATAAACCTAGTGGGCCCATCTGGTCTACCCATGGTGGCCTTCATTGTGAGGTTTCGCATATCCTACTTATTCTAAAGAATATTGTATGTTACTCTTCTCAGGAAAAGGATTTAAAATTTGAGTTCTAGGCTTGCTTAGATTTCCTTGAGTCACGATCAACATGAATTTGGTTGACACAACTCTTGAAGAGACAGTCTTTTTCAGTTGACATCCATATTTTTTGCCTCCTGATGATAGAACAAGTGCTTCTTCAACATATAGGCTTTTTTTTTTTTCTGGTTTGTACCTCCTTTTCCTAGTTAATACAATCCCCACATGGAACTTTTATACATTTCTTTGGTGGCATAGTTCTCTGACAAATTTGTAGAGGCATGTAACTTGGATTCCTAAGAGTACTCATTTTCCAGTCAACATGATGAAGAAATTACCCTCTTTCCAATATCACATTTTTGACAACAACAATCCTTTTGTGCATCTGCATACCCCAGCACAGAATACCTGAAAGGAAGAGAAAAGAAGAATTTTTAAAACTGGAAGAGGACTATGTGTACATAAAAAATATAGACTATATGTTTGAGGTTTACAAAGAACAGATAGGTATGGACAAGGTGATGAAGAAAGTACGGATTAGAGAGTCATGGCTTTCAGCTTTCCTAACTGATTGTCAACCCTTTTATGCTAAAATGAAAGAGAGAACTTACTAATGCACGTCAATATTTTAACACTGATAGCATGTAATGGTTGCTTCTAGAAAATCTATATCATCACAAATTTCACAAATCTTTTTCTGCAAGTCCTTATAGAAAATACAAGAAATTTAGAAGCTAACAGACTTTTGATCCATATTAAGTGAAAATCATATTGCCCTCTAGTTTTAGCAATGAACAAGGATGTAGATGCTATCAAACGGGTCATTCATTTTCTTTTGTTGCACTTAATTAAGATTACCCGATGAACAAAATAAAGAATGAGGGAGAAAAATATCATCAGGTACACAACGCTACATCATAATCAACAAAATCAAGTTCCCGCCTTCTTTTAGCTAACATGCTTATCTTTCATAATACCATACCATTGTATTATGAAAGCTAGTGGTTTTATACCAGTTTTCGACAAGCAATTCTTTTTGCTTCTCTTGTTGTTAATTTGAAGACAGTTCATCTGTATACCTAATATATTTAAGTTTTTTATTTTGTTCTTTAATCTTATATTATTAGACACAATCTATGGTGTCTTCTTTTGGACATGAAAGGAGATTTTTTAGAGAAAAAAAATATAACCTGTTGTAACTAGAGCATAATCCTTGATGGAAAAAATAAATCTCTCGAGTTTATTTATCCTTTAAAGTTGCACGATATAATATAGTCTTCATCCTTGCATCAAAAAAGAAAAACCAAACCATAGTGCAATATGAATTGATGTTTAACTATTTTCCACGTAAAATATTAACTAATCAGTAAGTTGACTTTGGAGTAAAATGTTCTAATAAAAACTAACAAAGTTTTAATCCCCATCCGTTAATAACCTAATACATACACTGAAGTATTACTAGTAGAACGAGGTATAAGCAAACATCATTAGTAGAGAAATAGCAACACAATATCTGAATATGGGGCAAGCATATAGTAAAAATATTTTAGAACTTGTGAGAACGAAACTACACTCAAAGTAATTAGGGAAAAAAAGGTACCGAATAAACAACAACATATATGATTATAACAACAACATCTATATTGAACACTCCTTTATTTATGTTATAGTGTTAAAACCTTGAACATTCATTTACTTAATTCATAATCATGATGTCTGAATGAGCTTGGGTAACTTTGTTCATCCTTAATAAAAGATATTCAATAGATATCTCTTTAAGCATCTTATTTGGAAAAAAACTCTATCGATTTGAACAATATTTATTGATAAATTCGGGCGTGATGTCTATCTTTTTGTTTCTCATTTTATATGTTCCCTTTATATTTACTATAAGTTAAATTCTATGAATGTATACCTCAATAGAAACTAATTCGTTAAAATAAACTTTGATTTGTGCATTTGAGACTAAAGTTTCAACTTTCCTAAACCACAAAAATACATTGTTAATTCACATGTATGTTCCCTCACACATTTAATTTTCAAAAAAATAAATTATAGTCACGATTAATTCATCTTCATTTATTAAATTTGTTTTTTTGACTTTTTTTTAGCTCTAATCACGAACGTGTCATTGGTTATTAACTAGGTGGTTGATCATGAAAATATTTTTAAAAAAAAATTCAAATGACTACCAAATAAACTAAAATAAAATATATTATTTTCAATATCAAACATCTACTTCATAACAAATGACACATTCTTGATAGTTTTGTACGTGACTAGAGTTGTCACACTAGCAAAAGAAACAAATTAAATAAACCAAGATAAATTAATCATGACAATAATTAAAAAAGAGTTGTAAGAGAACATACATGTGAATTAGTGAAGTTGTTTTTGGTAGAGTTTTACTAAAAATTAAGAAAAAAAACACATATGAAATGAACAACAAAAAATAGACATCACCTTCAAAGTTGAAACTTTAATCTCAAAATGGCTAAATCAAAGTGTATTATAATGAATTAGTTTCTCTTGAGGTATGTGTGTGTCTACATATATATATATATATATATATATAAGTTGAGTGTATCAGAAAATGATAGTGAAAGTATAAATTTAATCAGCAAAGAGTCCATGAATGAAATACAAAAAAGACGAATGAATCTCATGCATATGGGATTGGTAGTAATCGGACTTAAAGGTTTAATTAGAAAAAATTTAGGTACAAAAATACTAATCACTTTAACCCATATACTTAGCACCTGCTTCTTTAACCACACCCTGAGATACACAGTCCTTTTGATTCCCTGACCATGGCTGAGTTTCATCTTCCCTAGAACTTTACAGGTTAACTGGTATCAGAGCTTAAAGTTTTTGGGAAACAAATTAACAGAAAAAACAAGGTAGAAAATATATATGAAAAGACACCCTTTTGCAGACCAATTAAGATTAAAATATTGGTACTTATATAGAGAAATACAGATAAAAACAGAATTGTTGACACTAAAAAAGGCATTAGATCTATATCTACAAGTACTAGAAACAAGAGACTTACCAGAAAGACTTTGTAATCGCGGGGGTCTATATTCGTCAAATAGACAAAAATTAGTAAATCCAGAATTATTAAGTGCACTAAAGTGGAATTATATAGCATAGATAGTAATATCCAACAGGCAAATTGCCGCATAGGAGTTCAGAGGAAGTATATTAGTAACCTGACTTTCCATTTAGGATAAAGCATCATAAGAACAAAACTTAAAATAAAATACACGCCCTCTAGAATATACAAAAAAAAGTTCAGACCTTACGAAAAAACAGATTATAATTGATCAAGAGTATCATTGGTATCTATTAAAAATAAGACAAAATTATTCAGACATCTACAACTACTTAATAGAACAAAAACAACTATATTTAGAACAAATAAGACTATATTTAGACATACTTACAAATCAAGAGATAACTTCTATACACGAACGAATTAGACAGATAGATTTACAAATACCTACAATAGGAGCTGCAACTTACCACTACATAAAAGAAATCAGAAATGAGAAACAAGATCGAGAAAATAGAACATTATATTTAGCATAAAAATAAAGAAAAGAGGAAGTATCAAAAAGTTAGAATATTTAGACTTAGAGGTAGTTTCAGAAAAGAAATATCGAAGACTAAAATTTGGATCAGTAATTAAGTGTAACTTCTCCGAAGGAGACCATATCTTACATAGTGATAATCAACATTTAAATACTATTACAGACTTAATAATAAATTTAGCAGAACATAGTCAGTCTAAAGACGATAGATTTCTAAAGTTAATAGAAGCACTAGAAAACCTGCAAAATAAACAAAACAAATCATTAGAAAAATTAGAACAAAATTTTGATTTTTTTTAAAAACCAACAATTAGATATAATCTCCAAAATACAAACAATAGTAGCAAATAAAATAATTAATAATTGTCCACTAGAACTAATAAACAACCAATTGGAAAGCCTTAATGAAGAAAAAAAAGAAATTAAGAAATAACTAAACAAGCTGAAAGACTTAACCCTTTCATGAACAACGTCTTTTACCAAGAAGTTCTTAGAAAAACAGCCCAATTTCAAGCTAACCCAGAAGGATTATCAGATTATATACCACCAGGAAAAACATATTCTATAAGCGTAAAACAGAATAATCTAATAATCTTTGCTTTATTAGAATTAAATAAAAATCTAGAAGACAAACTCGTTGAAATAAGTAAAAAATTAGATAGTTTATTAGAAACTAAAATCTCTAAAAAAGAAGTTAAACAAGAAAACGATATACAGGCATTAATAGAGCAACTTAAAAGGACTGAAATAACCCCTCAAAAGGATAGACATAAGAAAGAAAAAACACAGACCTTTTTTCAAACAGGAATAGAAGTTCCCAAGAAAGACAAAGGCCCAGTTTCTCTCAAGATAGACTAGGAAACAATATGCTAGCTAGAATAATGAACTCATCCAAACCAAGTAGCAGTCATCAGTTAGATGAAATAATAGATGTAGATAGAGATATAGAAATTTTCAAGCAAAATAAATTAAAATTATTAAATCCACAAGTTTTATATAATACAAGACTATTTTCATCAACAGCCCATCTATACAGACATTATAGAGAAGAACAGTTGAGTGTATCAGAAAATGATAGTGAAAGTATAAATTTAATCAGTAAAGAATCCATGAATGAAATACAAAAAAGACGAATGAATCTCATGCATATGGGATTGGTAGTAATCGGACTTAAAGGTTTAACTAGAAAAAATTTAGGTACCAAAGTACTAATCACTTTATACGATAGTCGATGGTCAGAATCCAAAAGATCCATAATAGGTTTAACAGAAGTAGACATGAACAACAATGGAGGAATTTTTTACTGTAGTCCAGACTTCATGATAAATTCAAAAGAGTTTGGAAAATTCATAAAAATAGGTATACAAACAAAGGGCTACGAAGAAATGAACTGTGGAAACAATTTACTTGTTTGTGTTGGCTTTATAGGGAAATTAGCCACCAATAGCAGTTCAAAATTTAAAATAAAAATAGACGATGCAGTAGGTATAATGGGAAATAAAGGAATCAAATTAATGAAACCTTTAAAAATACATTCCGAAGAATATGCAGGTAGAGAATGGAATTTATAAAAATTCTGTAAAAAGAAAGTTTTAAGACCAAATGACCACCTCACATACACTAATAATAAAGGAGAAACATCAATTAGATTCACTGATTATAAATATACTGATAAAAAAGAAATAGATGAAGATTTAGAAGATAATGAATCAACCATCAATATGGAAGGTATGAATATTCACAATATAAAAGAAGAAAACTATGAAGTAGATTTATCAATAGCAAAAGCTAAAGAAATACATCAAACAAATAAAACAACCTTGTTTAAATGTAAAGGATGTAAATTAGGAGAGATAAAATTTTCTATAATAGAAAAACACTTTAGAGAATGCAAATATAGAACAAATAATTATGGCTATAGACAAGAAGAAGAACCCCAAGAAGAAAGCGATGATGAGACAACACGCAACTTAAAAGAATTTATGGAAACCGCTTCTTCTAGTTCAAGTCCCTTCCAAAAGACAACCCCAATAACACCAGTAGAATATACTATCGGTAATTTACCAAGGCACCATGTATTCAGACAAGACCCGGCAACATAACCAGAAATGGTCAGACCGATAGGAATAAGAATGCCGATAGAAGCCCCTATCAAACTTCAAGATGGAGGAGATAGAGGAAAAATATTAAATATAGCCTCATGACCCTCAATAATGGAACTCAGTAATAGATGTATGGAAAGGAATAGTAGTAGAAGATTACATACAACATTATAGTGAAACAGATGCAGAAACTATGTATAGATATCTGGAGACTTTTTTAGGAGAATCAACCAAAGGAGTTTGGGAAGCATATAAGGTAACTTACCCTCAAGAATTCCAACAACTTGTGAATATGGGGCCAAACCCGTATAATTTTACTAATAAAGTACACAGCCTAATAACAGGAGAAGACCCGAATAGCTTGTACGTAATATTACAAAAGAATGCATTAATAAAACTAGAACAACTTAGTATAAAAATTTTTCCATTTGGATTAAAAACAGCCCCCCCAATTTTCCAACGAAAAATGGACAATATTTTTAGGAAATATAAAATTTTTAGTTTAGTATACGTAGATGATATATTAGTCTTCAGCCAAACTCTTAAAGAACATTTAGGGCATTTACAGACTGTATTTAAATTATTCATAGATAATGAAATAATTATTAGTAAGAAAAAGATGGAACTATGTAAAAGCCTCATAAAATTTTTGGGAGTAGAAATTGGAAATGGAAGAATAAATCTACAACCACACATAGCCAAGACTGTATTTAAATTAGTCATAGATAATGGAATAATTATTAGTAAGAAAAAGATGGAACTATGTAAAAGCCTCATAAATTTTTGGGAGTAGAAATTGGAAATGGAAGAATAAAACTACAACCACACATAGCCAAAAAGGTTTTAGAAATGCCAGATAAGTTAGACAATACTAAAGAGTTACAAAAATTTCTTGGAATACTAAATTATGCGAGGAATTTCAGAAAAGACTTAGAAAAGGTAGCAGGACCACTATATTCAAAAACAGGAATACAGGGACAAAAGACTTTTAACACTGAAGACATAAAATTAGTCCAAAAATTAAAACAGATGGTTAAAAATATACCGGACCTATCCCTTCCACTAGAAACAGACTACCCAATAGTAGAGACAGATGGAAGTCTAGAAGGATGGGGAGCAGTATTAAAGAGAAAGAGGAATAATATGCAGAAAAGAAAGAAGAGAAGATATGCGCTTATCAAAGTGGAAAGTACACAAGAAAAAGGAAACATGAGTAGTATAGACGCAGAGATATTAGCGGTTATATATGGCCTAAACAGTTTTAAACTATATATTATGAATAAACAAGAAATTCTAGTAAGAACTGATTGCGAAGCCATCGTAAAATTTCATCTGAAAATTGAAGGAAAAAGTAGTTGTAAAAAAAGATGGTTAAATTTCTTGGACGCTACATCTATTTACAACATATCCTTAGAACATATAAAAGGGAAATATAACTCTCTAGCAGATCAACTCAGCAGACTTATGAAAACTAACTATTTATTTTCAGAATGAATACAGGAGGAGATAAGGCTAAAGCTTCCAGTTCGAACAACACTCAGAAAGATAAAGACTTATATTTGCAGACTTTATTGCGAAACACCCTATTTCAACCACAAACAAGATTAGAAGAAGCAAGACTAAATACCCCGAGCATAGAAAGACTACATTTTGGACAACATAAGTCAATCTTTTACCCTCCATCTAATCTAAGTTTCAGGGTAAAACCAGAAACGAAGATAGATAAACCTCAACGATGCCTGCTAGACAACCTGTGGATAGCATACAACAAAGTCCCAAAAGACAATAGTTATTTCATTTAAGTGTTAAATTCATTAAGCCATTACTTCACAGACAAAAATGAAGACAAAAAATTCAGATTCTATGTAGTCGTTCAAGGAAAACTAGCAGGAATTTTTCAGACATGGATAGAAGTAGTAGACTCAATCAAAGACTTTCCAACCCCTCTCTTCAAAGGATTTAATAATTTAAACGAGGCATTAGACTATGCAAGAGGGAATCTTGGACCAAACTACTTCATAAGCCCAGCCCTAAGACAAACTACAACCCCATTCTTACAGTACAACATCCGAAAAGACACAGACAAAATAATTTTTTGTGACCACTGCTCTTCAATGACAGAGGGATTCAAAAGACTAAACCAAACAATTGAGCAACTAGAAAAAGACAAAGAAAAAATGACCCAGCATATTCTGTTCTTACAAGAAAAATAAAGAGTTTACATTTTGATACCAACCAAATTATACCATTGCAACAAGACGGATCAAAGAGTTCTCCATCTCAACATAAAATGGATGAGACGGGTGTACATTCCCCAATGAATGTAGAAAAAGCTACTGTATCGGCTAAAGGTACAGCTAGTCCCGGTCAAACGGTAACGGGTAAAGACTCATCAAATCCGTATTGAAACTTGCTGGCAAAATTCTCACACTTTTTGGCAAAGTGTCAGCCTTCAACGAATTTGATTAGTCTTTATCCGTTACCGTTTGACCGGGACTAGCTGTAACTTTAGCCGATACAATAACTTTTTCTACATTCATTGGGGAATGTACACCCGTCTCATCCATTTTATGTTGAGATGGAGAACTCTTTGATCCGTCTTGTTGCAATGGTATAATTTGGTTGGTATCAAAATGTAAACTCTTTATTTTCTCTTGTAAGAACAGAATATGTTGGGTCATTTTTTCTTTGTCTTTTTCTAGTTGCTCAATTGTTTGGTTTATCTTTCCTCTGTCATTGAAGAGCAGTGGTCACAAAAAAATATTTTGTCTGTGCCTTTTCGGATGTTGTACTGTAAGAATGGGGTTGTAGTTTGTCTTAAGGCTGGGCTTATGAAGTAGTTTGGTCCAAGATTCCCTCTTGCATAGTCTAATGCCTCGTTTAAATTATTAAATCCTTTGAAGAGAGGGGTTGAAAAGTCTTTGATTGAGTCTACTACTTCTATCCATGTCTGGAAAACTCCTGCTAGTTTTCCTTGAACGACTACATAGAATCTGAATTTTTTGTCTTCATTTTTGTCTGTGAAGTAATGGCTTAATGAATTTAACACTGAAATGAAATAACTATTGTCTCTTGGGACTTTGTTGTATGCTATCCACAGGTTGTGTAGCAGGCATCGTTGAGGTTTATCTATCTTCGTTTTTGGTTTTACCCTGAAAC